>BQNB010137927.1:3660-17778 GCA_026074375.1 Tanacetum coccineum
TTCCATTCCATGCTCAGTTTTGTCATTTTGGCTTGGTTTTCTGTCTTTTTGTTGATATCCACTTCCTGCACAATACAAATGCAAAACAAACATATATTTGGCAGTTTTTGTCTGTTTTTGGTCATTTAAGCTCGTTTTTAGAGGTAAAAGATATGTGTAATTAAGCACTTATCAATGGGTATACTAAAGAACGTATCGTTATTCATGTGTGCAACATCTGAATCATGATTTTCTTCTTCAACATTGTTAGGAAGGATAGAAGATTTAGTTTCGGGTGTTGTTTGAGAGTTACTAGGTGATGGTGCATCTTGGTCAACTGTTATTGAGGAAGGTGAACCGGTTGATACAGTAGGAACTAGAGCAACTACTTTATCAATTAGAGCAATGACTTCAGGGGTTGGGTGATCAACACTTGGTGGAGGGGTGAGTAATTCATCAAACAGCAGTTGAAACAATAGATCTCAATCACTTCTCGAAGGTGGTATAAATGGTGTTGAAGTAGGAGGGTTTGGTACGAGTCCTAAACTGATTGTTGCAGGAGTCATTTTATGAAGTGTGGTTCCTGAACTGCTGTGTTCAGAAGCCATATGACCATTTCATACAAATTGAGAGACCAAGTTAAGCCGTATTGATCACATTTGATTCACTATTCTCCCCTTCAAAAATTGCATATGCGATTGTCATTTTTGATCTAGTGAATTAAAATACAAGCTAATGTACGTTGATCTACTTAATGACAAAACGAGCATGAGAAAATATGAAAAATGTTGATGAGAATGGTCGAAAATAAGAAGATTTCTCTTCTTTTGAAGATAAAGCGCACTGAAGCGTACACCTTTCTTTTCTTTGAGCAACGGGGCCTGAAGTGTTGTATACATATGCCATTAAATGAAGCTCGGGCTATGCACTGAATTGTACATAAGCCATTGAATGAAGACAGAGTTACAGTCTGAAGTAACTGTAAGTCATTTTTCTTGAAGTCCGAGTCCTAAGCTGATATTTACTTAGAAGTCGTAAAATAAAGATCGAGTCCTAAGCTGAAGTACTTATAAGTCATAAAATGAAGTCCGAGTCCTAAGCTGAAGTACTTAGAAGTCATAAAATGAGGTTCAAGTCCTAAGCTGAAGTACTTAGAAGTCATTGACCATATTGATTAGATGTGTAGAGCAGCCCGGATCCAGATTTATATGACCTGCATTGGACACTTGAAGAGCATGTAGAAATAGAAACATTGGATCCTATATGATTGTTGGGTTCCAAGTGGTTAGCAGTCCTAGATTCTACAATCTTAGGTGCACTACTCGAACTCGCATGATTTGTTTCTTTGGGTATCCATTGAGATGCACTACTTGGTTTTATGTTTGTTATTATAGTTGATTTAACAGGTTTCCTAGGAGGCACTATTTTAGTGGAAGTGAATCTGGTAAAAGGATACTTAATTCCAACTATATTGAAAGTCCTTCATGTGGGTACCCATTTATATCTAACATTTTTAAACATTTTACCAGTAGGTTTCCATTCTTTCATTTTAATGCTCTTAACAACCTTAGCTCTAGCACAATCATTCACTTCAGACAAATGTTGTACAACACAAAATCATGTCTTGCATCAAAATAGCATTTGTTGCATGTTAAGCACACAGATTTAGACTCACTATTATCTTTAGTCAGAATAGGCTTAGCATTCCTAGTGTAGGCTTCTACTTTTTGATATTTCTGGTTGCTACTTAATGGTTGCATGATCCTATTGTTCTTTATTGCACTGCGAGTTTTGCTCTGCTACATAGTAGAACAATTTTCATTTCTAGAAGGCACTAAAGGTTTACTAGTGGTCTGAGTCTGGTGAAATTCTACTTGAATTTATGTGTTATTGTCTGATGTTGTTCTAGTCTTTGCAAAAGTGACTTTTCTAGCTTTGTTCATTGGTGTAACGGCAACCAGCTTCTCACTCTTCAATAGGGAACTAGGACATGTATCACTAACATATACTAACAACTCCTGAATCTGTTTCGTGTACATACAAGCATAAGCTAATGCATTATCCAAAGGATTTGAGGTTATAGCTTGTCAAAATATCCACAAAAGATGTCCACGCATTATTCTTGTCAGTATCCCTAAAGGAGATTCTACATGGTCTTCCCTGTGTTCTTAAGCTTTGGAGGGAGTGTTCCAAGTCCTACCTTCTATGACACATACGGGGGTAACACTTTTCTGGTTTATTCACAGATCCAGCGACAAGCAAATAACACTTTTTCCTTTAAGTTTCCTTACTCAATACTTCAAGAGCTGTAACGACCAAAACTTTTTCCTAATATCCCTTGCATTTAAACAGAAGATTTCCAGAACTTTTTGATTAACCTGATTAACTAAAGCATCACATTGTTCTTTTGATATAATACGTGTTGGTTTAATCGAGTCATAAAGTTGCTTTATAATCTTTTTCAAATGCTCATTTCTTACAATAAGCTTTGACACTTATTGATACCAATTCAAATATTTATCGTTCAATCTCTTCATATGTCCTTCTTTGACCTTCCTCATTCATATTTTCCACTTAGAGATTTAAATTCTCTCTTTTAACTTTATGACCGTTTCTTTCTCTTGGGATTGAGCTTTCAATCAATCTATTCAAAATATTAACAAAACATTAGAACACTATGATTTGAAACAGAATTGTCTCTTGACAGATTTCCTGATTAATTGAGTATCAACCCTTCTAGAAGAGATGCAAGTTTTTCAAGAGTGGTATAAATTTTTGAATATTTTATCATAAATCTCTTTTACAATGAAATTCTTTTCGTTAGAGAATCTCAGTCTCAAGTTTGATAACAACATTATCACATTCATTCACCTACACAGAAACATTATCCACGAAGAATTCACAATTATGTTCACTATATCTTTTTGCTAATGACTTGTTTCCAAGAGTCGATCATTTTCGGTCAAAACAAATACGATTCTAACTCAAAAGTTGTTTTTGACTCTAAACGATGTTTGTTCCATAGCTCTGTTCCATTTGATTGAAAGATATTTGCACTTTAAAAAGTTCATCAATAAATATTGATCTAAATGTATTGAATCTAAGTCCTTCAGAGCTTTACAAAATGGAAAAAATCATCATCCCTAAAACTAGCTTTTATAGTGTTTAAACCCCCCCCACTAGCCCTCAGTGAGGTTGATTGGCCATGGTTCATGGTCTTTGACGACCATGTCAAAGCCATCAATATGGTGTTTTTATAATTTTCTTCAAACTCGTATTAACCATGCAGACATTAGGCAGTATTGTTTGGAACCACAACTTTGATGGGTCTAACTATGAAAGAGTGATAATCAGAAGAATTCATAGAATTCTAAAGACCAAAAGGCTTGTTCATGTAGATAATTACATTTGTGGAACAAATCAGTTTTTCAAAATCTTGATGAAAGATGGGTAAGAGCAACCTAATCAACTGTGTAGTATTAACTTTCCTTTTCTAACATCATTGGTCCGTTGTTTTTTGAAAACATTTATTGAACGAATTCTCTACATCATCATAAGGGTCACCTTCAGAGTCAGGAAATCACAATAGCACTAGAGTTTTTTAATGACATGTACCAACATAGAGCATGGTTTTAACCTGTCTGAGCTTTCTATCAGATAGAAAAGATTTTTGAAAACCTAGAGCATGTTTAGTGTATGATTCATAAGACAAACTAAGGTTTCAGTCAAACATTAGAACATTTTGTTGCTGAGTTTGATCTCATTTTAAAAACAATAATATCCACTTTTGATTTCATTTTCCTAAAGCAATCTCTCTATCAATGTTTCTAGATTCTTCTTTCTTAAAATCATTTTTGAGAAGATTAAATGGTTAGTTTTTTTTTTTGCAATAAAGATTCCTTTTCTTTTAACTGTTCAAAAGAGTTTCTGATATTAAACGAACAAACTCTACAACTGTGACACGTCTAGAATTCTGAAACGTTATCTTTACTTTTTAAATCAACATTTTGTCCTTCTTTCAAAACTTTAACTTGTTCTTTATATCTTTCAAGCTCAGCAGTTAAAGTATCATTGACACTTTTATTGTCCAGATTAATCTTGGTGCAATTAATTACTTGGCTTTTCAATTGTTTCATCACAGATAATATTAGTGCATCTTGTTGTGCAGAAGAGTAAGAGATCCTGAACAACGCCTTTTGAGATTCAATCACATACTGAGAAATATGGAATTATATTTCTAATCACTCGTTATATTTCAGTCTCTGAATGTTTCACAACATTTGACTAGGTTCAAAGACGGCAGGCGCCATCACAGCTTGATTATTTATATGTGTATCACACTAATATTTGGATTGTGTCAACCTCACGAGAGGCATCTGAACCATATCTTGGAGAAAATTGGCCATGAAACTCTGGTGTGCATTAGGTACTCTTCACAAACTGAATCACTATACCGGTCAACTCCATTCTGCATGTATAGAGTGCATTAGTTGTCACTGTGAAAGCACTTGGGCCAAAATCAATTATGTCTCATGTATCTGCCAAAATTGCAAGTTGTTCTTTGCTTAACTGAATCCATGCTTCCTGAAGTTTTACTGGTAACATCTTTTGCTTGAAGCATTCAGCATGTTGTACCATAGTAGAGTGAGTATACTTTCTTTCCATATCATCATTACTCTTTGAGCTATTGTCCACACAACTCAGAGTCTGTCTTTCTTTCATAGCATCTTGGTACATTAGATTTGACGAAGTCTCTAGTTGATTGTTGGATGATGGGTAACTTGAAGCAAGTATGGTACACATGAATGTCAAAGCTTTGTGTAAGCATTCAAGTGGATCATCATGTAGCAAGAAACAGTATGGGACCAAACAAGGCTTGAGATCAACTTTGTATAGATCTTTGATGATGTTATGATTGTGGATGAATCACTTGAGATGTTTGTTGATGAATCACTTGATATGATTGTGGATGAATCACTTGATATGATTGTGGATAAATCATTGATGGTTAATGATAAATCACTTGTGAAGCTTATGGATGAAACATTGAAACTAGATGAGGAACACTGTGAATTTGTGATTGCGGATTGTAAACTCTCTCATTCATGTTAAACATTTTGAGGTAAATGATGTGTGAAATCAAATTTATGGACCTTTTGTATATTAAGTGATTGTTGTTGTGGTTTGAAATCAATTAACGTTCACGGGGATTTACAAATCTATGATTTAAACCGAGAAAAGAATTAAATCTTTCGCGGGATTTTACAAAATCAAGAAGAAACCGTGCAACAATAATTAATTGATGAGAAATATTTGTTGTCGTTGAAGAACTTGAACTTTTGTTGATGAATAATGAGCAATAACGATGAACGGTGCACAAACGTTGAACTTAAAATGAGTATTGGTTAATTAAAACTCAACTAAGGACAAACGGTCCAATTGAAATTCACTTTGGAGGGCTAACAGACTGTTATAAAGGAATAAGGACTAACGGTGTAATGATGTTTTAACAAAGAGGGTTAACAAGCTAACAAAGGACGAACGGTGAAATGTATTGAACACCAGGGACTAAAGATGCAATTTTCAAAAGTTAATTAATAATTAAAATGTTTTTTCCCTCCTTCATGTCGTCTTCTACGTTTAAAAAATTTTAAAATGCAACGTTTGATCTTTTTAATCTTTTAACTCGTTCGGTTATCGTCGGTGAATTATGAATATACCACGTTGATCGAAAGAGGATCACGATTCCAATGGTAGTTATTAGAAATCCCGTAATGAACCGTCACACGAAACCAAAAAACCAAAAATGCTTAAAAACGTGTAAAGTTTGCCTTTTATGAATTTCTCATTCGGTTTCCACACTGAGTAGATAGTTCGGTTCACAAATGACACACCAAAGTAAACAAGTTGTTCGGTTTCAAAGGAAACGAGTTGTTCGATTCTCAAGAAAACAAGTTGTTCGGTTTCTAAGTGGATTTAGTTGATCGGTTCCTCTTGTTGTTAGTTGTTCGGTTGCTCTTGTTGTAAGTTGTTCGGTTGCTCTTGTTGTTAGTTGTTCGGTTTGCAAGAAAACTGGTTGTTCGGTGGTCCTTCAACGTGTACAACCGTTCTTGAGTTTGTCTTGTTGAGAAACCAACAAAAAACACAAGTCCTTGCTTGCTATAATCTTAGATCTATGACACCTTTGTTTGTATTTAACCGAGTGGACCACAAAGGACAATAAGCCATCCAAATAAGCTCTAAAATAAGCACCTCCACCACACTAAGCAACGAACTTGGAGAACAAAAATAAACTTGAAATAAGCTTGAAAGAGAACCGAAATAAGATACTACAAAATCCCTTGTAAATAAGCTCAAATACTCACACGTTTTTCTCAAGCAAAACAAATATAATGAATTCAAATCAAACGCACTCTCCTGTTTGGTTGACCACAAACACAAGCGTTTTTATAAGATTTGAAAACAAAGCACACGAAATGAAAAATAAAGCCCAAATGAAAAATTGTAAACAGTAAGCCCAATCTATTTTGATGCAGTGTTATGATTTTATTGCATAGAAACAAAAGAAAGAAAAGAAAAAAAATAAGTCGAGTGAGAAAATGAATAAAAATAAGAAATAAGATGAGATGAATCAATAAGCTCAAAATAAGTTACCACAAACAAAAACACTAAAGGAACCAAGATAGAACCATAACTCTTGATACCAATTGAAGGATATGAATTTCACACACACTTATAAACTTAGAGAGAGAAAGCTAGAGAGAGTAGATGGGAGAATACAGCAAAAACACACATATGAAATGTAGAGAAATGAATTCAACCAACACCCTCTCCATGTGTGGAGAGGGTTTATATAGTTACAAGATATGGGCCAGACCGGGCTTTCCTTGGACTTTCTATAAGCCGGCCCGGTTAGCTTACTAATTATTACATAATATTGTCTAACTATTACAAAGGCTCGTGAGATCGATAATGGTCGTCACTTCACTAAAAACTGAATTCCTAACAATTTTTATTTCATCTGCATCATCAATTAACTCCTTTCTATCTATGTAATACCTTTTCATATGACTTGTCCACTTCTCCATATCAACATCAGACATATTCTTTTTCATGTTTATAACCATGTCCAAAGTTTCCCTTTCCTTAATAGACGGCACTAGATCTTCATTCATCACTGAATCCAGTAAAGTGAAACTGTTGTTTCCCATAATATTCCCTTTTCCCATCACTTTCCCTTTCCCCTACCCACTTTCATTTCTACTCTCCTTATGATTTATGCTTCCTTCATTTACCTTTTCCTTCCCTTTTCCTGATATGTTCCTTTCTTTCATCCCATCATCATTTTTTTCAAGAATTCGAACCTACTAGCAACTTGTTTCTTTGCATTCTCCTTTACATTGTTACCAACTATTTGCATATGAGCCTTATTACTAGTCTTCCCATAATGCCTAAATTCGCTATTATTGTTTTCAACCCCTACATATCTTGTTTTCCTATATTGAACTTCAGTAAAAACATGCTCATTTTTCTTTTCATTTACACTTTCCTGTTCTACTCTTGGTCTCACACTACACCTTTGAAAATCATGTCCAAATACATTGCAATGAGAACACATATATGGTCTCCATGCATATTCAACCTCCACAACCTTTTTTATGCCATGTGCTATATTCCTCCCCTTATACACAATTTCAATTTTTATATGCTTCTTCAGCACTAAATGTGTGGGTAGAAGTTTAACAGGCTAAAGTATGTATATAGTGAAAAAAAATTATGAGGATACATTTTCTTGTCTTTTAAAACACATTTTGTTTATGAAAAATATCACTAAATTTCAAAATTCAAGCTTTTACCCTCACTATTTAAAAAGTATCACTAAATGGCACTTACGTTGAAGATGATATTCACATATGGGGATTGCTCCTCGCTCTTCTCGTTGTCTGGTTTGTAATGACGATCTCGAAAACATATTAATATGTCTTTATTTATTAACTTGCTGGTGGGGGCTCACAGACCACAGAAAAGATATTTGTGGCCAAATACCATGGGTTGATTCCGTTAATCTTACCCCTAAGATTAAACGGAGGTTTGATGTGGTTGTCCAAACGACTGCTTGGAATATATGGAGGTATCAGAATAGCCAATTTGACTTGGCTTTGATCCAAAATCCCCTCGCAAAGACAGTCTTAGAGATGAGATTAGGATCTTAGGACATCCACAATGGTGAACTTATTAAAAAGTTTATAAAAGTGTCACATCATCTAATGTCATTAATTCATAAAACATTTCATATTATGAACATATTCCCACTATGGATAAAGCTTTTTGAGGTTTATATTTTTAGGAATTCCACAATCACCATTTAAATGTCATTAACTATTTAGCATATAAAAAAATAAAAAAATAACGATAAATATTTCTTGAGCTTCTTCATAATCCCAGACTTTTTCATGACACCTAAGCATGAAATGGTTTCTCACTATGAAGCAAAAATTCTTGGACGTCTTCAAAAAGTTTTAAACCTATTTATAAACCACCATTGTGGATGCTCTTATCTCTATCTAATACTTCGAACCTTAGATGGTTTGAGTTGATTCCTATACTTGCTTGTACAAACTCTATCTAATACTTTTCTAATATTTTCTTGGTAGCTTCCAATGGAATTCGACGTTTAAAAAATGGTGACAAAAAAGGAATGCTGAATTCAATCATAAACAAAACATATTATATATAGTATGTGTATGATATATGATAAAGATCAAAGAAATAGGGTTTTTGGATGAGGATATAATCATATAAAAGATTCGAAAAAGAAGTTTCAGAAAAATTCCTCTAATGATAATTCAACAACAAAGAAATAGGTTAAGGAATAAATTTTCTTAAAATACCTACATTGGATTTGAAACTAAACGACTCATGATAATCGTTTTTGTCATTTTTGTTCTCATTTAATAGGCAGTTCTTGATGATAACAAAGTTGTGGCAGTGAAGAAACTTAAAGTTGGGTATATTGGAGCAAAAGTAGGATTCGAGAATGAAATCTTACTTATAAGTCGCATTTGTCATCGCAATCTTCTCCGGCTACTAGGGTCAAGTGAAGTATCTGATACACTACTACTTATACTCAAATACATGCCGAATGGAAGCCTCGATAGGTTCCTATAGGGTGAGCTGTAATCATTTCACGTTAATAAGCTGCTAATGAATATCGCCAGAAACTAGGAAGGCAATCCTAACAAAAACTCAAAATTTATAGAAATGAAGGGCAAACGGCAGTAGTAATACCACAATGGTCTACATACGACCACTAATGACTAATCAGATGTACACACCATGTCAATTAGTTATTAGTTGATCTTAATTAAAACCCGGCCCTAGTGTTTATCCAAAGGAAAGTGTGCGATGGTATCAAAACAATATCTAAACTTCAAATAACAATCTTAGATTACACAAGTTGACACAGATTACCAACTAAATAGCCAAACTATTACAAGATCAGATTATTATCTGAAAGATAATAACCAAACGATTACAAAGATGAAATAATAGACAAGATCAAGATGATCTTAGTCGAATGATTACACTAAGATATGAAAGCTGATAGAGAGAGAGAGATCAGAGATTATGGTTTGATAATGAGAGTGAATGAATGGCTCGATCCCCTTTTCTTTCCTTTATATAGCCCCAGAAGTTTCATATGAACCCTCCAACTCTTAACCGACTTCAATCTTGAACCTGGAAAACTTATCAACTTTAGAATCAACATCTTTGGCCCCTCTAACTTTTAAACCTGCAAAACCAAAAAATACTAGAAGCCAAAGAATAAGTAAACATATATTTAGACTTATTTAGATCAGATTATAAGTTGATTATTGCTTATTTGAACATTCCCTCTTAATCTTATTGCTAAATAAGTCAAATATCCCCAATTTTTCACATAAAATTTTATGTTAATATACAGGAAGATGCTTAGTCAAAATTTCTACAATTTGGTTTGAAGAACAAATTTTCTTTGTGTTCAATAACCCTTTTGCAATTTTTTCTCTCATAAAATGCACATCAATCTCAAAGTGTTTAGACCTTTCATGAAAAACAGGATTAATGGCTAATTGTAATGCAGATTTATTATCACAATGTAAATCAATAGGAAGAGTGACTTTAGTATTAAGATCTAACAGTAACTTCTATATCCAAATAATCTCACAAGCAGCAGATGAAAGAGATCTGTACTCTGCCTCTGTAGAAGATTTAGATATAGTGTTCTGTTTTTTACTTTTCCATGATATAAGGCAATTGTTAAAAAATACACAATAGCCTGTAATAGACTTTTTAGTCTTTAAGCATTTAGCCCAATCTGCATCACTATAGCCACTAAGATTATTCTTATTCTCAGAATGAACATATCTAATACCCTTACCAGGAGCACCTTTGAGATATCTTAGAACATTCAATGCATAATTCAGATGAGATTTTAAAGAAGATTGCATATATTGAGCAAGACAATGAACAAAATAGGCAATATCTGGCCTAGTATGAGTAAGATATATAAGTTTACCAAGAAGCTTTTGATATCCAGATATATTATCAAGAAGAGGATCATCTTTAGTTGGAACATAAGGCAAAACAGAATTAGGTTCCATAGGGGTAGAAACTGGTTTACATCTAAGTAAACCATAATCTTTTAATAATTCCAGACAATATTTCCTTTGTGAAAGACATAAGTCTTTTCCGGTTTTGATAACTTCAATTCCTAGAAAGTATTTAAGATGACCTAAGTCCTTGATTTTACACTTAGATTTCAAAAAAAATCTTAAACTTATCAATTTCATCCACACAGTTACCTGTGATAACTATATCATCAACATAAACAAGAAGAGCAATAAACTTGTTACTTTTAGATTTTGTGAAGAGAGAGTGATCATTAGCATATTGCACAAAACCATTTTCCTTTAATACAGATACAATTTTTTATTCCACTTTCTTGGTGCCTGTTTAAGGCCATAGAGAGACTTAACAAGTTTACAAACCTTGTTTTTGTTATCCTTGCTAGCAAACCCTTTAGGAATGGTCATATAAATATCCTCATCTAAATCTCCATACATAAAAGAATTATTGACATCTATTGGAATAAAGGCCAGTTATTGGTAACAGATAAAGCAATAACACATCTGACAATACACATTTTAACAACAAGAGAGAATGTTTTATCAAAATCAATGCCTTCTTTTTGATTAAACCCCTTTTCTATCAATATCACCACTAGATTTATATTTAATTTTATAAATCCACTTATTTCCAATAGCTTTCCTATTAGGAAGTAAATCTGTAATCTCCCAAGTATGATTTTCATTTAAAGCTTCAATCTCAGCATTCATAGCATCGATCCAATTACTGTCTAAAATAGCTTCTTAAAACACTTGACATAATTTATAAATGGATGGATATTCAAAGTATGGTTTGTTATTTATGCAATCAAGGATCTGAATCTCATAGTCACTTATTCTTCTCTTGCCCTTATTCTAATGACTGGGCTAGTATTATATCTTTTACTGTGAATAAACCTACTAATAACACTATTTGGAGTATGATCCAAAGACTGGTTTTGGGTGCATGCGTTTATTTTGTTTGGCAGGAAAGAAATTTGAGATGGGTTAGGAAGAATTTCATAAATGAAGACTGTTTGTTCAAGATTATTGTTAATACTGTGAGAATGAAGCTATTGGATTTGACTATAAAGAATACTCCAAGTGTTACTGAAGCTGCTAAGATTTGGGGCTTGCAACTGAACAAGAATGATTATTATAAAAGGATGGTGGATGAATTAATTAAATCTGCTGACTTATGATGAACTTTCCTAATATTTCAAGTGTTTGGGTTTGCTATTTCTAGGAAGGGACTGGATTTTAGAAGTGTAATGCTTGTTACAAGTATACTGTTAAAGATTCTTTAATACTAAAGATGGAGATTTGTTCCTTTATGCACCAGGTTATGATTGGAGGATGGGAAGTTCTAGGTATGAGATGTTCTCTTTTTTCCTTGTTTGGGGTTTTTCCAAATGGGTTTTCCCTATATAAGGGTTTTTTAAGGAGGCTTTCATTCCTGGATTGCATACTCTATGCTCTTCCCTTATTGGTTTATGGTTAGCTGTTGATGGAGTTGTTGGTTTGCTATTTGGATGCTGCTGGAATTGTCTTTCTGCTATGGTCTATTATTTATAGTTTTGCTTCATTGCTTTGTATTCTGCTTGTTTTATGATGCATATTTTATTTTAAAATATATTTTTACCAAGTTTTAAATTTATAAAACTCGATCTACCTGACAAAGCACTAACGGGCGGAGAACCCGATCGTGGGTAGTACAGAATGGTGGGTAGTACCATTCTGTGCTTAGCCGCTCATGGTAACGGAAACACAACAAGAAATAGAAGAAATCATAGATTGAAAACTCATAATTCTTACAGTATTCGTATTTGAACGATTAAATACAAAAAGTAAGTAAAGTGTGATCTCCCTTGGACTCTAAGTGAAACTCTTCAAAGGTTGGAAGCCTTTGTCGCCTTTTCAATTGGCTGTGAAGGAAGTAATGTTGGAATAGCTTGAATGAGGCCTCTATTTATATGTATTGAACCTGTTACGGAGCAACCAATAAAGGTGTTACGCCGTAACCATCATACACAGCATTCCATATTTAAGCAGTTGTTATGGCGTAACCAGATATGGTGTTACGCCGTAACCTTTAAATAATGTCCATAAGTTCGTGATCTTCATTCCATATTTGTGGATCTTTATGGTTACGGCGTAACTGAATATGGTGTTACGCCGTAACTATAAATTTGACAAGATTTCCTTCCAAATATATGGTTACGGTGTAACTAGATATGGTGTTACGCCGTAACGTTGTCCTTGATCTTCGTACTTGCTTAATATATGTTACGGTGTAACCATTTTTGGTGTTACGCCGTAACATTCTTCAAATATTTAAACTTTGAGTCATTTTCCCTTGTTTCTTGTCATTATCCTGCATTTCACCTAAAAACTACAAAATGATAGAAAATATCTCGTTTTCGAGCATTAGTAAAACTTTTACAGGTAATATAGGGGGTATTTTGACACTAAAAAGTATTAAATATTTGATGTTATCAAATATCTCTCCACTTGACTTTTGCTTGCCCTCAAGTGAAACCTGTTAGAACATTTCATAAAAAGATTTCTAGAGAACAACTTCAAGAAATGAATTTATAAAACTCTTATGCTAGAAAACATCAAAGCCGAACACCTCACGAAAAGGGAATAAAAAGTCATTCAGCTCTCCACTAGTCTAAGTGTTTCATTTTTAGGGTGATCACTCAATTGCACAATCATAACATGCATTCTATCATAAGCTTGGAAAGTACACAAATCTGTACCAGTTAGAATTAGGGTCTAAATGATTCTCAAAGGCAACAAGGGTAATATGGTTTCAAAGGATGATAAAGGGGTTAGGATAGACATGGGATACACATTTAATGGTTGTTAATATAAAAACACAAAACAAATAGTCTAAAGTAATCTAAGGTTGTCATAACTAGCCACTGTCCATCCATGGGTTCAAGAGTTTAAGTTCGAAAATCTGATCTTCAATAATGGGCTACTAGCTCCATTCTTCATGAGTATTGGGATGACTTGGTGTAATAATAGGCTACTAGCTTCATTTTACTGAGATGTCTTGGTGCAATAATGGGCTACTAGCTCCATTTTTTATTATATTTTTATTTTGCATCATCTTTACATTTTAGCACACTGGTGGATTTTTTGTTCACCCTCTTTTCTTCATTTTATTCATAATATGCATATGTTACAAGAGTTTATATCTTTAATTATTTCCCCTGCAACATCCGATATTATACGTACATCCCCCCACTTGAGATAAACAATGTCAAAAGTGGTGATACAGGGGGGTCTTTATAGATCATAACTGATTGGTCTTCCACGAAAACATATAATTCTCGTTCTCATTTCCCCGAACCATAGTCTTAAGTAGCCAAAAATTTTAACATAAAGAAAAATAAAGCCTACAAGGTAGGCTAAGATGAAATGGTGTAACAAAACATTTAGAGTCAGTTGAAAACATAGATTGGTTTAACATGGGTGATATAAG
>BQNB010137928.1:0-17778 GCA_026074375.1 Tanacetum coccineum
CTTGTTCTTAATATGAAGTGGAAGTGATTATTTAGATTTCGACACTATCTATCGAGTCGAACCCTAATTTACATTGTATATTTGTCTATCGCACATTTTATGCTTGGTGTAGTTGTCTTTGTCTTTGATTACAGGTTATATTTGATGAGAAGAAGCTTGGAAGATCTTAGGATGCTTTCATAGGATGATTCTTGAAGGATGATTTAACCAGTTAACATATGTTTCTTCTCCATTATTGAGCAAACCAGGGGAGTACTAGTTTCTTTTCCTTGTTTTCTTTTCCCTTTATTCGTTCTTATGCGTACTTCTAGAGAACATTAGGGACAATGCTCAACTTAAGTGTAGGGGGAAAATAAGCCTTAGAAACTATTCTTTCATTTGTCATTTGCTTTGTCTTTAAAATGATGGGTAATATATCGAAACATAGCATAAGAGGTAATTTTTACCCAAATTTAAAAAATTTTATGACACATACCGACGAAAACCAAGTATTAATAGCTTCTCATGGATAGGAATTTATATTACTAGCACAAAAAAACCCTCAAATTCTACCCCCACAATGTGAGGTTCGCCCTTAGATATTATACCTTTAGCTTGTTCGATTTAAGGAGTGAGCAATCATGTGTATCTATTCCGTCGTTACGGATGTGTATGCGTGGTTTTGTCACCTTTTCTGGAACATTGGTATCGGTTACTTTAGGATTATGAGAGTGTACCGGTAGCATATTAAATTCTAGAACTTGTTATTATGATGCATCCTGAGATCGCATAGTAAGTATTAGGATTTTCTTGATAAGAGGCATTAGGATTAACCCATGTTTTAAACCTGTAATTGTTATGATGGTCACACCGATCATATAACTATCCCACACCCTTGCCATGCACTCATTTTTAGTGCAGGATACCCCTAGTACAACCCTCCGAGCCTATCCTTTTTCACGGTTCTCGTAATTTTCTGGTGGATTCCAGATTATTAATGAAGAGCATTGTCACCCTTAAACCAATCGTTACACCCAAATCACCTTAGCCTACCTTGTATGTACTCGCTTTTAGTACATTATTGTTTAACCCAAGTTAATTATTTAAGTACACGGTTGCTAAGTCCTTATCCTTGTAAATACAGTTTTGGGAAGATTAGGATTCATGGTAGTATTTATTTCATGGAAGAATGGGGAAGAAAAGTTATGTCAATACCCCCATATGTTTGTCAAATGATCTCCATGTTATTTTGATCCACCTCAATACGGGTCATTAGTTAGATTGTAAATATCGAGCATGTAAAAGCTCAAGTGTAGGGGTACGTATTATAAACCCCATGTGATGTATTATGTTACTTAAAAAATGAGAAAAGAAAAAGAAAGAGATTGATGTAGAGTTATGTCGAGTTTGTATATCTTCGTCCGAGTCTTGGCTTAGCAACCAAACCAAAGTGTATTCGTGTAAATAATTAGCTAACCCTTCCACTCCAAATTTACCCAAATGTATCCCATCCGTTTCCGTTTCCATTATATGTTATCTTACACTTACACCCCAACAACCCTTTAAATGACCTCTTAGATAGTAACGAATAATACTTACACCTAGCGGTGGAGGTTTGATCTTTTACCAAGCCTATGGTAATTTATATGCTAGGACAGGTAATGAGTGTTGATTTTCTGTTTCCCCTATATGTTATAATTTATTATACAACCAAGTGAAAGAGAGAATCGTCAAACACTTATGTGAGGTGCTAGTATATATTTTCCGTGCTTCTAATTATGAGATCTAGAAAGTTGTGTTGTAAAATACTTTTAAAGAGTAGGTAAAATGACCCTCATATTGTTATTGTCTAGGCATAAAAGCTCATTTTCTTGAGGACAAGCAAATCCCAAGTGTAGGGGTATTTGATGAGGTGTTATTTTATACACTTTTTAGGGTTGTTTAACCCCCTAAATCGTGCATTTATGCCCAAAATAGGTACTTAATCGTTCTTTTTCAGGTATTTTGCATTTGAAAGACATTTGGAAGAATTACACGTGACTTGGGCTCATTTGGAGAAGAAACAGATAAGACTACGGACCTACACCAACATTACTCAAGATAATGTTCTCAGCAGCTGGAGACGGCGTCACCAATACAACGTGACGTCGTTACAACAAAGACCAAGACGGTGTCACTGGATCTCATGACAACATCAGAGTACACGACCCAGCCCATTATCTAGAATATTCTCTCTCATGACGGCGTCACGACTAAAACGCGACGCCGTCACAATGATTTTCCTATATATACAAACCCGAATTTAGGGTTTTGAGTGTGTAACTTTAGAATAAAAAGAGGGTACGAACCCTAGTTCATTTAGCAGCTATTAGGGACGATTTTAGGGCCTAAAAACCCTATTGTACTTCCTCCAATTCATGTTTTAATCAAGTAAGGTTTACTTAATCATTCAATATGTCTATGTGTTGTTTGATTTATCTATGTTCTTGCTTTATTCTTAACATGCTTGGCTAAACCTCCTATTGTGTTTATTTATGATTTTCCGAAACCTAGAATGTAGATCTTAGTGGTGTTGCTTGTTGTGATGGATATGCATGTTAGGTCTTAGAAAACCAGCTTTTGTCTGTATCGTTGTTGATATGTCTAGGAAAACATGATTGTGTAGAAATGATACCATCGAGTAACAGTCTTCATACTACCTTGCCCCCTAATATGGTTGATCCACTTTTAATATATTTCACATGCACTTAGTATACTCCTAGGGGCTTTGTAATAGTCTTCATACTACTTTACTTGTGCGTTGCTTAGAGGAATACTAAGTAGACTGCGGGTTCGTGTAATTCGTTCATGACTTAGGAAATAGTTACATAGATCATCACAAGAGTGGCAAAGCAACAACACTAAGAGAAGCAATCTAGGGAGTAATACATGATTAAATAAACACAGTCTTTTATCTTATTGTTATCACAATTAGCATAGTTATTATTTAGTTTAAATAGCTAAAACCAAACCACCTCTCAAACATATGATTTACTGCTTTCATAAAGTATAAAAATACAAAAATAATCTTCTCTCAACCTTTATAATTCTGTTAGACCGTGATCAAGCCTTCCCAACCTATTCCCCGAGTGAACGATAACAACCCCCCGAGTCTTGCCTATACTACTACTACAACGATTAGGTGCTCTGCCTAGGGAGTTGTAAAACTTCGTGTAGAAGTCCTACGATGACCGCATCATGAATTTATTAAATAAATAAAATAATAAAATAATATTTTATTATTTAAAACCAAAAATCATGTTCTTAAGTTAAATTTTCTATATATAAGCCTTTTACAAAATTTCTACATGACCCGTACGTTTATATAACGTTTTCTAAGGTTTTTAGCCTTTATTTCAAAAAAATTCAAACTTTTAACACTTTTCCGACAAAATTCCAAAAATCTCAATCTTTATCGTTTACTAAATTTTTTTCCCAAAATAACGTTTGTTAGGAACACAAAAGTGTCGGTCACTTCCATAGATAACAGTCGTTAGCTCGTTAAGTAATTTTTTGAAACTTACATAGGTAGTTAGACCAAGGCCCATGGATAAGCCCATCAAGCCAAGGCTCATCCGCCCCTTGTAAGTATATAAACACCTCTTCATGCCTTGGAGAGGTGGTTGGTTGGTTGTAATTTCACATAGTTAATGCATTTCTTTCTCTTACTTTCTCTCACTATAAATACTCCCTTCCTTCCTACTTTCTCTCTCTAGTTCTTGTTGTTAAAGATTACTAATATTCTACAATTGGTATCAAGAGCCATGGAGTGATGTGTTTAGTTGTTGTGTTTTACTTTTGGTTCGTGTGTTTTTACTTGCAAAAATTATCCATTACTTCATTCACTTTGGTAAATCTGATCTAGTATCTTTATGATATAGGTGTACAAGCTTATAATCAAGAAAAACATCATTTTTGTTACTTTTGTGTTCGAAAACCTTTACAAAGAACAAAATCTTGATTTTATATTTTTTGGATTTAAAACCTAAAAGTTTTCATTTTTCTTATTCCTATAGGGTTAGTAACACTAGTTGTACAAGATTTTTTGCAAAAAAAACATCAAAAAAGTGTCTTTTTGTGTTTTTTAGTTTTTGAGTTTTGTGGTCGAACAACTTGCTTCTTAGTTTCAGTCGAACAACTATACCGAACAACTAATTTCCAGTTTGTACCGAACAACTGAATTTTTGTTTGTACCGAACAACTAATTTTTAGTGTTAGGATCAAAAATATGGTGTCTATATGGAAATTACTCTAGTTTATGTTTAAGTTCAAACACAAGGACTAAAAGTGTAATTAGTCCAAAGTGTCATTGTGTTTTACCTATAAATACTCCCTTCTAATCAACATTAGAGGGTGAAGTTCACATTTGTATTTTCCATTTCATTTTACATTTTAATAAAACTTGAAAATTAGAAAAAGCTCTCTCCTCATCATTATGGCTTATTCTTATTTTGAGCTTTCCCAATTTCCCGAGATCGTGAATCATGAAACCTCACAAGTGGTATCAGAGCTGCAAGAGCGATTTGTGATGTTTACAGCTTATTCGGTTCAGCTTATTTCTGCTTATTTTCAGTTCTGTTTCGATCCAGCAGCTTATTCGATCATATTCAGTCCAGATTCGGTTATTCTATACAGATCAGCTTAATTCAGCCTCAGTTCAGACTCTGATTATTTTACAGCTTATTTGTGTTCAGATTGTTACAACAGTATTATTTGTGCTTATCTTGTGATTGATTCGATCGAAATTGACTGCTTGCGGTTTTATCGCAAAATTTGTTCAATTTTCGGTCGGTCAAAAATCAGTTATATGCTGCTAATTTTAAACAAATATCATTTTCGAATCTGGTCAATATATAGTTTCGACAAACTCAAAAAATCAGAACAGACAAAATTCAAACTCGATAATATACAATTTCAGTGGTCAAATTTCGACGTTGACTTGGTCAACGGTCAAACTCGGTTATATAACTGATTTGTTACGAAATTACAAATTCGATATGATTCCGAATTTACACCATCACAGTCAACATTCACATCTACAACATCAAAAAATCCAAACTAAACCTATATCTCATCCTCCTCCAACTTGAAACAATATTCCATCCCCATCACACAAACTAGACTCAAAACTAAATGAACAAAAACTACAAATGACCTCAGATTTCTTCCCATTCGTGTGTTTTTTTTTATTCAAGTTTGTGACCTTTAAGAGGTTAAGCACACGGAAGAACATTCATCATCGATCTATAAAGGAAAAATCCTCTCTTTACTGTCCGAAAATAAAGAAAAGATTATAACATATTTGTTATTCTCTCTTCTTTGTTTTGTTGTTCAAAAACGCATAGCAAGAAAAGAAAAACCTACCCGAGACCTCCGTGTAAGATCTTGAAGACGTTCTTGTTTATCTTGAATCATACATAATCAACCATGGATGCTTGGAGAGAATAGTAGAGGATGACAAGTATTCAAATTTCAAATGTTATAAAATGGAGGGAAAAAGGAAAACTTTATTACAAGGCATTCCTACTGATCAAGCGACTTATAGTCGCATGATAGGAGGGCTTATGTATCTAATAGTCAGTCATCCAGACATTGCTTTTGCAACTTTTGTATGTGCTCGTTATCAAGCACGTCCTATGGTCAAACACCTCAAAGAGGTTAAACGGATCTTTCGGTACCTAAGACAACCTTATAACATAGGACTATGGTATCTAAAGGATTCCGGATTTGAACTAATTGCATATTCAGATGCGGACCATGCAGGATGTAAAGATGGTTGTAAAAGTACGTTAGGAGGATTGCAATTTATAGGTAGAAAGCTCATAAGTTGGAGTTCAAAAAAACAAGATTGTACTGTCATGTCTACTACTGAGGCTGAATATGTTTCCTTGTCTGCATGATGTGCACAAGTTATTTGGATGCGTACACAACTACTAGACTATAGATACAAGTTCAACCTGATTCCGATGTATTGTGATTCCAAAAGTGCCATTGCTATCTCATGCAACCCAGTCCAGCATTCTAAGACAAAACACATAGACATCCGGTATTATTTTATTAAGGAACATGTTGAGAAGGGTACTGTGGAACTTTACTTTGTCGGGATAGAATACCAACTTGCGGATCTATTTACTTAAGCTCTTCCAAAAGAATGCTTTGAGTATCTAGTTCATCGCATTGGTATGAGATGTATGACTCCAACACAGTTGGAAAGCATGACAAAGTCATCTTCTTAAAAAGATCATACATCAAAAACATGTAAATACATTTTTCAAAAACAAAAGAAAAAATTGAAAAATTTAAAAATTCAAAAAGATTTTTCATATTTAAAGAAAACATAATTTAATGATCACATGATTAGATTCATGATTCCAAATTCTTATTAAAAGCTTTCAATTGAAAATACGGAATCATAATCTAAGGGGGAGTAATTGAAAATTTTTCATTCATATACATCATTTCGGAAATAAAATAAAAACAATGATTTCTCAAATAAACTGAATTTGAAAAATGATATATTTTCAAGGGGGAGTTTTAATTTTACACTCAAACATCTTCATTTTCGGACTACGTGCTTAGTATGATTTCATTCTAAGGGGGAGTTTTTGATAGAATTGGTCAATTTTTGAAAAGTCATCATTATTCAAGGGGGAGTTTTTTTGAAAATTTTTAATCAAAATTCGGAAAATAAATGAGTCAAATCGAAAATGAAAACTACAGGGGCTAAAAGTGTCATTTCTCAAAAACTTGATATTCGATCACTATAAAAGGAAGAAATGAGTTTCATTTTAACTTTTCTTTCACCGAGTTCATTTATCGAGTTTGAAAAGAAAATCAAAGAAAGATTTCCGAGCTTATTACAGCGATTCCAACTACTTTTCTTTCTTAAACGTAAGTTGTTAAGCGTTTTGAATCAGATCTAACATGTTTTGACTTATCGAGTTTAAACTCGGTAACATTCATATATTACCGAGTTTGTGAATTTACTGAATTTGTGTTAAAAGTTATGATCAAAGACGATAACAATGGATGATTGTGTGAAGTTAACTAAACCATAACTGAGAAAACGTTCAGACATATTAATTCGATGTAAAAATTGAAAATCGGAAAAGATTGAGGTTTATCGAGTTTGATGATTATCGAGTTTGATTTGATGGTATCATTTTTGGTATTAAAAGACTTGAGTTTTGGTTTTTCAAACAGACAAAGGGTTTTCATTTTTATCTCTTTTGTCTAAATTCAGTAAAAGTCAAACATCTAAACATAGTAAAAGTCAAAATGTCAAAATCAGTAAAAATCAAAATGTCAAATTCAGTAAAGTCAAAAAGTCAAAATCAGGAACAATGAGTTTTGTGGATAAGTAAATGCTTTTGATGATTCATGCTCGACTGTCTGTGGAACAAAACGATCAGTTTCTCATGTGTTGTTGAAACAACCGATAATTGTGCATCAGGAAACAAGTTTTTTTAATAAATTCTAAGATATGGGTCACATATGTCTATTCATAATTGTTTAAGTGGTCTAAGTCATGTCCGGTTTTGACCATTTTCTGCAAGAACTTAATGAGGAGTGAGTGATTAGTGACCATCAGTTAGATGATTAGATGTGGTTTGTCTCTGATTAGGATTCATGTCAAAAGTAAATGTGGAAAAGTTTTTTTTATAACTTGAATCTGAAAATCCTAGTCTCAATTGTTTAAGTGGTCTAAGTCATGTCCGGTTTCGGCCGTTTTCTGCAATGAACATAATGAGGAGTGAGTGACTTAGTGACCATTCAATTGTGGATTTTTGATTCTATGATTATCATTATAAAGAAAGTTTTTGACAAAAAGATTTCTGGAAACGTTCTCAAAATCTGTTATTGTGTCAAAATGATACTCTTTCACAAAAACGGTTTTAAGAATGTTGTTGGATTTTCTCTTTCATTTTTCACAAAAAGAGTCTTGATTCAAAATCATATAAGAGACAACTTCATCAATCTTGGGATGAGTATCATGTCACAAGAATTTCTGGTGAGGGGATTATCTAAAAACAGACGAGAGAGCTAAATCCATACGCGAAAAAGCAAATCAAAAGTGTTGTTTATGTCAAAAAAGAATTGCCAGAACACACAAAATTGATAAATTTAAAAGAACAATTCGAAATAAAGCGTTTTTATCGGCTTGTTGCTAGAAAAAGCAAGAAACGAGCACATGAGGAAAGAAATGATAAAAAATATGTTCAAAAAGAATTGCCAGAACATATAAAACAGATAGAGTGTAAACAGACAAAAATGTCAAATGAATTATTTGTTATTCAGTAATCATCATGGCGCAACAACAACATGCAGCTGATGTTCATCCAGACGAATTGTGTCCTCCAAACAAACGATATGATCTTATGGATGCCAGCAAGAAGGTTGATCTTGAACAAGTACAATGTCCACCCTAAAGCAAAATACTGACGAATATCATCAAGAATCATCCTTTACGATTTAGTATTGCGGCTTCTTCCTCTGTACCATGGATCTATATGGCACAGTTCTGGCATACTTTAAAGGAAGATAGATCAAAGTATAGGCTCACATTTATGTTGGACACGAAAGTGCTTTCTCTTACACTGGATAACTTCAGGACAATCTTTCACTTACCACAAGCAATTGCCAATCACTCATGATAGCTGTTGTGCACCACCATCATCATTTTTAGACATGATTCATTCTATAAACAACAATTGGCTTTATAATGGAGATGAAGCTATATCAAGCTTTAAGTACAACTGGTCTTCTGCAAGCATGGCAAACATTATGCAAGATATTTCAAAATGCTTGACAACCGTGTCACTGGATGGTATTCAACCGCATTGCAGATAATGAAATGATGTATTGCTTTGGCAATAAACATTCACGTGGATAATGCGGAGTTGCTATGGGAAGGACTTTATTATTCTCTTCATCATCTAACATCTTTGATTCCTTATCCAAGATTTACAAAGATCATCATTAGTCATTACATGACTTGTTTTCCTGACATTTCAAGACGTGCTTGAGACATGTATCACAATCTGCAAGATGATGACATAATGAAAAATATCTTTAATTCAAGGAGACACAAAGATAAAGTTGGTATGCAAATTCCAGATTGGATGATCTCCTGAAGAGATGAAGCACACGGAGCATTATAGGATGTATCAGAGGTGTTGGGTTAGATGGAGGTGTTTGGGTTAGATGTTCCTCTGACTCAGTCACAACCGACTGAGTCTACCCAAGGAACGCATAGGAAACCTAGCACCCCTAGGTCACCTACCCATAAAAAGGATACAGCAGAGTCAAGTGCTCCAAAATGATCTATTGTGTCGTCTTCCTGAAAGGAGATCTACACGTCTAACTCCACCAGCTCCAGTGCCAATTGTTGATAAAGCAGATGAGATGATCTTATGAGATACATTACAAGTTAGTCTTGCTGAGCACAAAAGTCAAGAAGAGCAAGAAGCTAGAGAAAATATGGAACTGGTCATCAAGCACTTGGCGTCTGAAGAGATTGAAAAGATGATGGAAGGATCTGAGAATGTTATTGATGATAGTTTACCTCCTAGGAATGATAAACCACAAATTCCTGGCACTAGGTTAGAGCCTAGGAGTGATAAGGAAAGTCCGGAGGTGGAGATCACTAATGATGAAGAGGTGGAAATTACTAATGTTGTCATACCTGTCAATGTTAATGAAGAGGAAGAGGAAATAACGGATGAAGTGTATGAGTTAAATCAAAGGGAGAAAGGGAAGATTATAGAGGAGTCTAGGAGTACACCATTCTCCACACCAATTAGATCTCCTAGGACTCATACTAATCTCATATCTTCGGATGCTGAGAAACTCCAGGAATTGACGGTAATTGATACTCAAACAACATCATCATCAAGATCACCCAACATCAATTTATCTAAAACAAATCGAATTTTATCATTATTCAAAGCCAAACATGCTCGGTTCAAACGATACAAGAATTTCTTTCAGGAGTTACAGGGATGTTATACATATTTGTTTGGACATCTCAAAGAGAGATTTTTTTCAAAGAAGTCATTCGATACGCTTGCTGATCATCTCCAAGAAGTAATGGTCGAATCATTACCCACTATGGTAGATACGAATATTAAGGAGCAGGTGAAAAAGAAAGTTCTTGAGCAGGTTAGAGATTAAGTTCCAGTGTATGTTGCGGAAGGGTTGATTATGGAAAGACAAAAGACTAAAGAAGAGATGGAATGAATGATTGCTAAAGCTATTTTACAAGAGCGTGGGAATATACAGACTAAAATCTCCTCACAATTTTAGAAAGCAATTGACCATCACATTCCATCTCAAGTTGATGCGTTAGTAAGAAGTTATATGTCTGGTCACATCCTTCATGTTCATCTAGCTCAATCACAAACACTCTCTGTTCCAGAACAACAATATCAATTGTATCTTTCCATGAAAAATGATCCTGTATTATCTCTATGAAAGGGGGCCCCGTTTTTTTCCTCAGCTACAGCAGCAAGACATAATTATATGGTTGACACTCCATATGAAGTTTGAAAGACTTCAGGTATCACAAACTACATGTAGACCTTCTGCCGTTCGCCCAAGAGATCAGGACGATCCTCATGATGATGCTCATCCTGAGGGGGAGAATAGTGCAAAGCGGCAGAAGACATCTGAGTACGAAGCATATGTGTCTAGAGAGTCATCATCTGGACAAGTCAATGAAGAGGAACGAGGTCCATCAACTTCAGGTAATCAAGAGCAAGTAGATGATTATGATTTTTGGACTGATTCTTATGCTTCAGATGATGATGAAATACCGATGAAGCAAGTGTCACAAGATATTATGGAAGAGGTATCACTGACTATTGATGAAGCAAAGTTAAAGAAAATGGCTGATGAGATGTTGAGACAAAGATGTACTTCAGGAGATGAGCATCAATATCATATTGATCAGATGAAGAATTTCTTGAAAAGTGACATTGTTTAGGAAAGTAGAAAGGAAATTCTTGTCTCTCCACATCCACGAAATACCACACCTCTAGTTCAAAGTTGTCAAAAAGATCCTGAAGCTCCAACACTATCTCTAATAAATCAAGATCTTTTGTATCTGAATAAAGGAAGTTCAGGGCCCGAGAAGATAGTATTGTCACTTCACAAGTTTCCTGCAATTATCTTCAATGATGATGATATTGAAGAACGAACTTCCAGATGGGTAAATAAGTGTGTTAAGAAATTTAATCCTTATGCTCGATATGGTGTTGAACATTGGAAGAATCCTCATGCGAAGATCTTCTACATAAAGAAACAGAAAGAGCCTGGAAAACCAAAGGAAGAGGTTTATTCAAATTCAAAGATCATTCAAGTCATCAAGACGTACTGGGAATTGGGTCATGAACACAAGTTTATCACAGAGATAGTCGCAAGAAGAGCTAATGATTGCATAGTGTCAATTACCGAGCCTGATTACAAGAATCTTAATAAGAATGATATTGAGGACATATATTTGCTGATCATAAATGGCAAGGTACCTGATTATGCAGAAACAGGGTTGTTATGGTCTTTATCAGTATTCATTAGAAGTTCAGTGATATGGGAAAGAGTGCATGATTTTCAACTTGGAATTGAAAGTTATCAACAGAAAGTTAATCTCACTGCACCAACAATATCTTTCCCAGGAGTTGAAAAGCACAAAATGTTTTCCATCATCTATGATCCCGTGCATGGAATCATATACAAGACTAGCAAGAAAAAGAAAAGGGTGATGAGACATTCAGAGATTCATAAGTTTTGTGATGCAACACTAATTAGAGTACTTGAAGGTTTAAAGAGTTACAATAATGATGTTAAGTATGGCTATGTACAAAGAGAACTTATGAATGATGAGGTAGAGTATCTAAAGTTGTTTGAAGAAGAGATTGAAGTAAGATTGAAGTATCGCAACCAGATGAGAAGATGGGAGATGTATGTGAATGGAAGACCACTTGGACCACGAAGGGAATGCCTAGAATAATCGACCCTTAGGGGGAGATTGTTAGGTTTATAAAAAGTGTTGATTATGTGGTTTAATTATATTTAGTCATTAGTTTTTATTTTGTTTAGAATAAAAATAGTTTGTAATAAGGTATGTTATGCTAAAACTAATTACCAATGATTATGGACTAGAGTGAAAATAAAGGAGGGAAGGCTTCTTCCTTTTCCTATAAATTACCCCTCTAATCCATCATTAGAGGGTGTGATGCCTTGTAATAAACATTTTCTTTCCCTCCTTTTTATAACATTTGAATTTTGGAAACTTTCCTCCTCTACCTATTCTCTTAAAGCTTTCAGGGAACCATAGGTATGATTTAAGATAAACAAGGACCTATCACTTACCTATAATAACAGTGAACTTTTGGCTCATTCTGATCCGCTAATGCGTCTTTAGTGCTTCTTCTTGAGTTAACAAATGACCACATGAATGAAGATGTTCCTATATCTTATAAAAAAAATTAGGTTTCGATTGCCCGCTTCTTATTACGGCTACTCTTATCTTATTTTACATACTAAAATGGCAGAAAGTCTTCTTCACCCGATAGTGGGTATAATATCTAAGTTAAATCAAGCAATGGTCCCTAATCATCATTTGCTTTTTTCTTTTTCTTTGGTTTCTTTTCGAAAAATGGATCAATATCAGGGTATATTGTGATAGTCCAGGCCCTGAAATCAGTAATTGCCTTGGTCATGCGGTACGAAGTTCTACCGAAAATCCCCTAGGTTCAAACATCATCTTCTTCTGGGTTGATAATGAATTTTACAAAATAGATTCGCTCTGAGTGCAACCAATGAGTTTCATTCTTAACACTTTGTTTCCCTTTTAACTTTCATGTTCTAAGCATAACTTTACTTGCCATATTCATTTGAGATCTTGTTTCTTCTACTCCAAGGATTAATCTCACTATCATATCTTCCAGTCCACTAACGAAACAAGGAGCCACGAATCTTTCACTAACTTCTTTGGTTATCCATTGGTAAAAAAACATGCATTCGTTTCCTTCTTTTTGTCCACTATTAGCAGTGTCTTGAAAATTGAAAGAATTCCAGTCTCCAGATCCTTCAACTTTGTCACTCGAAATTACAACGACGTTATTCTCTAAGCAAATTTTTCCTAGGACTGAATTGGGTATCATAACTCTTAATATAATAAGACAACATTGAAACCAATCATTAGTGGGTTAGTTTAAATAACAAATAATATCTTTTTACATTTACTATTATCACCAAACAGATAGCATTTTTAAAATTTAGCAATTATGTTCAAAAATGATGAAGCAAGCTTTGTTTAGGTTAGGCCAAGAAACTGTGCGCAACTTTATAAAAAGTGCGGGTTCTTTCTGAGAATTAAGTCTTTTAAAATTTTTAATTTTAGCTATTTTATGTTTCGTATGTTTTTTATGTCTTAATATCTATTAACATACAAACTCAAGTTCTTAAAGCACATTTATCATCAATAAATTTTTTTATTATTTTAAGTTTTTTATATTTATATTTATATTTATCTTGCATGATACAAAGTGAAATAAGCAACACTTAACAAATAAGAGATATATACAGGCATTTAAAATTTAAATAAGCAAAGCTATCAAATGTTCTTTTGGTTTTTGTTATTTAATGTACGAATTACAATAATACAAGGGATTTTAACTAATTTTGAACCTAAGGAACAAATTACACATCTTCAAATGGCTCAATTACAGCTTATGAGTTTTAGGGTTTTTGGTTTTGATTTTTATTTTCTTTGAAAAACTGGTTCTGTTGTAAAAGGGGCAAGAAGTGCGGTTGGACTTGCTTTAAGTACTATTATTGATCACCTTTAACAACTCTTGTACCTCGAACCTGAGCTCACTTAATGAATTGTTCCTTTCTTTGAATAAGATCTCGTTGGTTGTTCGGAATTCACAGATGAATGCTCTCATTTCTTTATGTTCTCGTTTTCCTTCGTCAATGAATTTGTATAACATTTCTTCCATTGTTAAATGATGTGTTATTAAAGCTTTAAATTTATAATACTAGTTTTATCCAATTTCCAACTAATTTCCTTTGTCAATTTCCTTCGTCAGTTTATAATACTCGTTTTCCTTTGTCAATTTCCTTCGTCAGGGTAAGACCAGGTCGTTCCATGGGATTGGTAATTCTAAAAAGAGTTTACTATATTACGAAAAGGGTAAATCTTATAGACTGTCACGATCTATAGATTTTAAGGTACTTCAAGATATAAAATGATGTTATTTGGGGGTACGAAAACAAATATGGATAAACTTGGATGGATAATGGTTCAAGAATTAAAGTATAATCGATTAAAGAAACGGGTAGTTTACTAAAACGATTGTCTATTTATTATAATCAAAAATCCTTTTGGCTTTTACTTTTGATTACAAAAATGCTTTAAGTTCGATTCAAGTTTGGGAAATAGGAATATGAACTTTCTTAACCAAGTTAGTTAGATATGAGGTTAAGTGTTAAACCCTTTTACGCTTGGTTAATGATCATTTTGTTAGCCAATCCTCACAAGGCTAACATCTAGTTGTCATAGACAAACAACTTGGAAATCAAGAATTTAGCCAGAATCTTTTGACCTATATCCAAACTAGAATGATGATTAAATGATGATTAATAAGTCCAAGTGTAAAAAAATCAAGTTCATATTGATAGTTTCCAAAATTCACTAAGTTCTCTAAGTTTAATCCATAATTCCCTTATGATCCCCAAACAAACATGTTAAACTACTCCATATTCATCAATTCAAAACATATAATAAGCATGATCAATTCAGAATTCATAATATAAAAGTAAGGAAACATGTTTATACCAAACTCAATAGCAAAATATATTGATTCTCAATAATTTCCTTCGAACAATATCTCTAACAACCCAGAAATTCAATTATAACCACTATAACAACTTCTTAACACAACCTTCTGAGATCAAATGGCACTTTCCTCTACTAAAACCTAGAATGTGATGAAGAATAAGGTTTATTCTTCAACAATTCCCTAAGAACAATTTCCTAACTACTTAGAAGTGATTATAGATGATTAGAATGAAGAATGGGATGCTTTTCTCCTCCAAAATCGTGCTCTATTTATACTTGAGGATGGTGCATCAGTTGCTAAAATCTGGGGAGTAAAAGGTTGCACAATCATTGCAATCATTTATGACTTGGGAGTAACTGCAGGAGAAGTGCGCCGTATAAGGATAATTGTGCGCCGCACTTGGTGTTTAATTAAATGGCATTTACTTCGTCTTGAAGTACGCCGCACAAAAAGAAATGTGCGCCGCACTTTGGCCATGTTCATTAATTCTTCATTAGATTCTCTTCTAGATTCTTCATATAACGACCGTTAGTGTATTTAACAGGATTTCTTTGCACGTTTAGTCCTTTTCTTCACTTTTGGTCCTGAAATGAATATTACACAACAAGCAAGCAAACATTGCAATATTTCATGTGTTAACATATATATTTAATGTATTTTTGAGGGATAATTTATGTATATTTGGAGCATTATCATTAACCTTCTTTCCGGGTAGGTAAAATGATATGGACGAAGTCCGGATGCTGCTCCTGAAAAGTAAGACATGATTCAAAGTAAAGCTGTTCTAGAAAAATAAACTTGCAAAGATATTTAAAACTGTTAACCAATACGCCATATGCAAATAATTGAATACGTCGTATTGCTAAACAGAATGGATACGCTATATTGGTTAAGAAGGTTGGATACGCCGTATTCAACAGAATGGATACGCCGTATCATGTTATCGACCAGAACAGTTATTTAGAAAACAATTAAACTAATAAAATATTAAAATAACAAATATACAAGCAAATATACAGAATTATACACTAATTTAAATTACACTAATCCTAAAGGTTAAGTTAATCTAATGTTAAAAACCAAAATATCGAATAAAAATCAAGATTAAATTTTCACTCCCTGGCAATGGGGCCAAAAAACTTGAGGTGTCGTTGTGTGGTTGTAATTTATGTTTCAAGTTTTAAATTTATATTTTGCCGACTTAACCAAAAACAACACTTTAACGGGTAGTGTACCCGGTCAGATGGGAGTTTCGTGGTAAGTAGGGTGTCGATCACTAAGAGCGAGAAACAATCTTTTAATTTTTAATATTTTGGTTGTCTAAACTAAGTTAAATCTATTATATGTTAAACCTATGTTAATCCTAAATCTAATGGATAAGGTGGTTTTCAGCCTGAGAGACTGGCACGGGTTTTGTGGTAACTAAAATCACCTTAAGACACTAAAACACACGCAAGCAAATTAACAGAAGATAAAAGAGCAATCTAGCCAAATATCAGAAAATTATATTAACCATTATTAATCCAATTAGAATGATATTTTGTTTATTTAGTGTAATGATTACTTATCTCGAGGCGGCATATCATTCGTAAGACTTGCGCGGTACTTCTTCCTAAGACCTAGATACGAGGAATTCTATCACAATTAAACATATCCGCATAAAGCATCCTTATTTGCTGATTATAATCTATCTTAGGGATTAAAGCAATGGTGATCTTGTTAAACCCTAGCTCATAGAGACTTTACCCACTTACTGCTTAAAAGCAATTCATACACTAGTAGTCCACTAACCAAGTCTTTACCAATTAATTAAGAACGTACTCGTTGATCCCAAGGGCCACCTACCGGTCCAACTAAGCTCATAGTATAAGGGCAAAGATAGGTTATTATTCGTGATCCTATTGGTATAGATGTATAAATCACTAGATGGAGAGCCATCCCGGCATCTAGATTACTTGTTCCGTATCACTAGATCCAGTTGAATGATAGGTCGCATACAAAAGCACATAAACAAGTATAAACTGATAAACATAAACTAGCAATCAACGATAAATTAAGCAATCGAGATAAACAAACCAAACATTCAAATCTTCATAATAATGGCTAATACCCGAAGGTATTAGCCTTCAAACGTCATAATGAATACAAAAGTAATAATTAAGCTAAGGTAAACTAACCGAGTTAATGAATGATACCAAAAACTGAATAATTACAAGAGTATAGGAGATTACAAGTTTTCCTATGGAATTAATTACGTTGCAAGACCTCTTCTGCTCTTCTTCTCTTCTGATAATCGACTTTTATGGTTTAGGTATCGAAAATATGATTTAGCACACTGAAAACCCGTTTTTAGGTTTTCTATTTATAATGTCTGGAATTGGATTAATACGGCATATCGAAAGACTTCGATATGGCATATTGGGGGTTTCTTAGAGTAGGGACCACATTTGATATCTTCCAGAATATTTTATTACCATAACTTGAATACGGTGTATTGATCTTCTCTGGATATGACGTATTGGATCTTGTTCCCTTGTGGTCTTTTATGAAGTGCAGGCACAGATACGCCGTATCTTCCTTGATGGATACGGCGTATAGGATTTAGAACAGTAATCTTCAAATGTCTTCGTTTAAGCTCTAGAATACGTACCTTTTTGCTAATCTTCACCAAGTACTCCATAATTACTGCAATTCTCAAATACAAACGATTAAGTAATAATTCTTTGCAATAATTACACTAAATGGGTTATTTATATGGGATAAATGATGCTATAAAAGTAATGTTATTTGATATCATCAGTGACATAGCCAGTTCACACTTTTTGAGGCTTTGGTAAAGAAGTAGACTCCATTTAGTGTTAGTGGTGTCATGTCAAGAACATATACATCATTTCTTCTTGGGGCTATCAACATA
>BQNB010137929.1:0-17778 GCA_026074375.1 Tanacetum coccineum
TACTGTCGGTACTAAGTATAACTGTCGGTACTAACTATTGTACTGTCGGTACTAAGTTATGAAAACATTAATCCTAACACATACCATCAAGGAAACATCTTCTACTTAACAACCGTTTTGATATCATGTTTTATGCTTAAATAGGATGATTTATAATCGTCTTATTGAAATGAATTAGGACGCTTCTTCATTTGAATAAGGAAATTATAAATCACCAAACTATAAATTTATAAATTCTCAGTTACAAGGATTGGGACGCCTCTGTTTGTAAATGACAAATTATAAATGGGTAGGCTTAAGTATGGCATTCGCACAAACAAGTTTCTTTCAATCTATTTGTACAAATAATTCCTTTTCTTCATTATCATTATTACCTTCATACAGTTAAGTCTCTAGTCATCATCTGTTCATTTCCAAATTTATATCCAGCCTGATTTGCAACTCTCTTACAATTCATAATCATTTCTTGACATCACTCCGGCATTAAGCTAAATCTCAGGATGAGATTTCTGTAAGGATGGGGGAATATAACAACTCAAAATTTTCATCAATTCAAAATCAACCTATTTTATTATGATCACATTTGTACGCAGAAACTTTTCGCTTTATTACATTTTATTATATAACATTGTTTGCATAACAAACTAAACAAGTTCACACAACCTACTTCTGCCATATATATCTATGTTTATATTATATAAACATCCTAATATGTCAAGTCTATATCTTAACATCATTATTACTAAGTAATTATCCATTTAACGTACCATTTACAACGTTATATCAAAACAGGCTTTAAACATTAAACGTTTACCTCTAAACCCTAACTACATGTAATGTATACATATAAAACCAATGTACAAGTATTAAAAGCATGTGTACAAGTATCAATACACACATTTGAAATATAAACTCCCTCCAAAATAATGTATAACTCATCTTAAGCACAATGTACAAGTCATAAGCATGACATCCAAAATAGCCATTTTACCTCTGTTTTCATTCTAGTTTCTTTACCACCACTCTTGTATAAGCTACTACACTCAATGTACAACATGTAAACCCTAATTACTCTACTCCTAAACTCTCATACATGTTTTAAAAACCCTAAACTCTAAAACAAAACCCTAAACCTTAAAACAAAACCCTAAACCCTAATTTGACTTTAAACCTAAAGTTAAGCCATAAAACTTAAAACCAAGACTTAGCCACTAATCCTAACACTTAAAATATAATCCTAACAGAAATCCTAAGCCTTAATCTACCTTAAACCCTAACGTTAGTTTCAAGAAAAACCTCAAAAACCCTAAAATCCTAAAATCGAGCTAGTTTCTAAACCATGACCCATTTCTTCATTTTTACCACTTAAAACCTAAACCATTAATCAAATTTAGTTATAAATACTTAATATACAACATTAAATATCATTATCCATCCTTATTACTCCAATGTACACGAAATTTAAATCAAAAACCCTAACCCGAGCTAGTTTGAACCCGATACTCATTTCCCTCCTTTTTACCTATTTTGAAAACCAACCAAGCTACCACACACCTCCATTACCCTCATACTTCATCTAGAAGCAGCTTACAAGCACCTCAAATGAGTATATTGGCTAGGAAGAGGCCACATAACCTCCTTTTTCTCCATGTATAGCCGCGACACCATAAGAACAAGCCAACACCTTCAAGATAGTTTCTAGCCTTGTATACTTATCTCATTGCCTCTCCACATCATCTCCTAGCTGCTACACATGTACAAGCCTTGGTCACCAAGTTTCCTTGGCCAACAAGGTGAATTCGCACCTATATAAAGGGGTGAAACCTTTCCATTTCAAATCACACCTTCAATCTTTCTCTCTAACCATCAATGGAGTCCAAGGTCTAATCAAGAACATCAATAGAAGTCCTAAGAAGACCCAAGAGTAGAAATCAAGAGAAGAAACCAAGTCTTGAAGACCGGAGTTGTTATTCTAGGCGTACGCAGCTAAAAGTCCCCATTTTGACCCGTTTCCAAGCTATAAGCTCAAAACCAGGTTCCATAAGCTTACATTCTATTTCCATACCCTTATAATGTTTATATGATCTTGCTTAAATCATTGATAAAAGCTTTGAACCAAACCGAGCTCATGAAACCCTAATTTCATGTTTTTCTTTAATCTATAAGCTATAATCATAAAATGTTGTTATAATCTATTCTAATAAGCTTAACTAATGTTATTATAACCTCTTTATTAAGTCTTGAAAGAATTTAAATTAAAAATCTACGTGTTTTCATTTTAAAACACTAATTTGACATGTTTTGATTTCTAGCTTATCAAGTCATTATTTTAAACTTTCATCATGTTAAACCTTCATCTTTTAGCTTATATTAATAAGCTATAACCTGCAAATTACTTTTCATATTGAAAAATATCATTAGTATGGATTTTGGACTTGTTTTGTAAATCACTTACATGCAAGGGGTATATACTATAACTTTTGAAAACTCATAAGTACAAGGACTATTTAAGCCATATTTATAAAGTTATAACTATAGGGGTCTATTATGTCACTTTTCAAAGTACAAGGTTTACTTTGTATATCTTTTAAACTAGAAGGACCAAACTTGTAAAAGTGAAAACTCCAAGGGTATATTTTGCCATTTTTCATTCTTAAGGGTCTAAAATGTAACATTTTGAAAAATTATAAAAATATGTTCAAAACCTTATAAGACATAGCTTTAACTAACGCTTGACGTGCTTATCATTTCCAGTTATTAAGCAAAACGCTTAAAACCAATTATGTTATAACTATTATATAATTCATCATCGATGTGCTTTTAAAAATCATGTCCTGAATCTTATCATATCACAATACTAGGGAACTTCATATTACAGAAGTTTCATCTTGGTATTACGTTCGACTGTGTTTACTGGGTTTATAATTTAAAGTGCCCTGACTCCTCAAACGTTTACTGAATGACTTCTGGAATGTGATGGCCCGAACGGAGATACAATACTCCATAATAATTCAATCAAAGATAATATTCATTATGATGTAAAACATATTCAATCAAACTAAGACTCGACATATTATCCCAGGTTACGTGACGAAGTTGCTTTCTTTCAATTGATATACTTAACTTTCCCATTCATCGTACTACCATACTGACACATTTCATTTGATATACTTTTGCCATCAATCAGATTTTCCTGTTAAGGTGAGTTCATAGCCTCACTTTTAATCTCTTTAATGTTTTCATAAACCCATGAGGGGGATACATGCTATAAACCGAATGCAAGTATTTTTCTGTATGCTATCCTAATTAATTATTGCTTAAGTCCCTATTTTGCCATTAAGACCCCATTATCATGAACCATTAAATACTCTACAGAGTGAGCGCGAATGCTGTGAATAGATCTATTTAGGATTGGACTTCCCCGTTGGTGTACCTATACTGTCGGTAACCAATAGCACTTCATTTGAATAACAGTACGGGTGTTTTGGCAAAGGCACCCGTAAGGGAAATTATTTGTGATTATTAATTATCCTAAGGCTTCGGTGTCATGAGCTTAAAGCAATAATATTGTTTTACAAATAACGAGTGTATAACAACGTAACCTAATATCGAATTTGCATTTAAACTATTTAACTTAAACCTATGAATTTCACTCAACCTTTGTGTTGACCCTTTTTATGCATGTTTATCCTAGGTAATTGAGCAACTTATGGCATGGAGTGGCATGGACATGAAGATGGCTAAAACTTGTTATCATTCACATTTTATGTATCTAGATTTTGGGATTTGCCTTTGTAAAACTCTGATTTTAAATGAATGATAACGTATCTTTTAAAACGTCTCTTTTGAGTCATTTTCTATGATTGTATCTATGATTCATGAAGTAATACCCCAGATTAGCTTCCGCTGCTATATGTCAAAAATGGGGGTGTTACAATCTTCATCTTCTATAGACAAAGATTTAAAATCTCTTCGTAGATTATTAGACGACTCACATCAAGAACTTTATACAGGATGCCAAAGTTATTCGAAATTTTTGTTCATTATTACCATCTTACATTTAAAGACAACAAATGGCTGGTCTAATAAGTCCTTTAACGACACACTTAACGTATTCAAAAAAGCACTCTTGTGGAGTCCCAATGAATAGATCTTCTAGCTTGTTAAAGCTTAGTTAACTTGGATAAATCCAAACTAACTATATGAGAAACTAAGATTATGAATACTACAAGTTATGTGGAATCTAACTTGTAATACAAAGAAGAACAATGTATACTAAACTTTGAATATATATTGATTGCAAATATTCTGCCTAGGTTACAGAATAACTAACTATGAGATATGAAAACTTGATAATTCTAACTATGCCGCATGGTTCCTTTTATACACTAAGGAAACCCTAATGGGCTTACAAAACGCGTCAAGTGATCATGCATATCTATTCCTAATATAACTCATGCATATCACTTAAGCAGTACTAACTATGTAACTAACAGTACTAATACACTGGCAGTACTAACATTTTGTACTGGCAGTACTAACTATTACATTAACAGCACTAAGTGTAAAAGCTCTAAAACCTAACAATCCTCCCCTAAACTTGATATTCACCTTGTTATCATCAAGTTTCTTCAGTATCAGCATCTTAATTATCAGGAGGATGCTTCTAAACACTTGTTCATTCTTCTGCTTGTGACTTGATAAATTTGAGAAGCTCAAATGCTATAGTACTTTTAGCTTTAGTTTCTAGCCTCCAGTTCAACATCTTCTGCAGCATCTCCTTGATAAGAGGATACCTTTTCTCCATTAACATATTGAAGCTGGTCATAGTTCCATCCAACATCAATGAGTGAACTTCATAATTTTCATATAATTTCTAGCTAATTAGAGTCCAATCCTGTTGATTACTCCAAATTACATCCTTTGCATTTGGTTCAAACATTACCTTGAGGTCACCCCAAAGTATCAAACTATAACCTTCTGGAGTAGTGTTTTCAAATCTGTTCATCACCAATCTATACAAATCCATCAAGTCTTGTCTATCCAATTTCCTCAGCATACTAGAAAATGTTTTGTGATAACTAGTATTCCTACCTGCTCTGATTATCTTATAGACATGTAAATCACTTCCTGAGTTCTGAGATTCCCAATCAACTATAGGGTACCTGGCAGACAAAATCTCTGGATCTATAGCCTCTTCTTCATCTGGAACTACTGTTAACCACATTCTTAATTCTTCCTTCTCTTTCTTAGCAAGTGTTTTCTTCTTACTTCCTCTTGCTTTCTTTTCACTACCTTTTTCTTTTTCAGAATCCATGGGTACAAAAGATTGAATTTAATCCCATACTCTTTCAAATATAGGTCTTATTTCTTCATAACTCATTCCTTTGAAATGACTTATCTTGTATCCACCCTGATTCTTCAAATATAAACACATGTTCTTTCTTACTTCAGCTACAAAGAAGGATCTATTCTGAAGTGCATGGTATCTCAACACAGCAAGATCACTCTAATCAATGTCAAGAGCTTGAGTAGCTTCAGCTACAACTTCTTCCCTTTGATCTAACTACTTTTTCAATTCTAAGGCTTTTTTAGATTATACCTTTCTTGTTTCTGTCTTGCTTTATCCTTTGTTAACTCTTCAACATATGGCTTTTGAGCTATTTCTTCATCAAGACTTATCTGTTGATATCCTTTCTTCTTGATCTTCCTTGGCTGCTCAGATTCTTGCATGATGGCTTTACCTTTATCCTTTACTCTTTCTTGAACCATATCAACAGTACTAACTGGTTTTGATGCACCAGCAGTACTAACTGGTTCTTTAGAAGTACTTACTGACCTTTTTCTTCTTGTATAAGGAGTAACATTTGCAACTTCCTTCCTTTTTCTGGCTGCATCTGCAAGTACTTTAGCTGCACTTAGAACTTTTAAGTGATCTTCAGATTGATCACTTTGACTGCTAACCTTTGTAGGAGTGACCAAAATAGTACTTGTATCTTCATTAATATCTTCAATCATCCTCCCCTATTTGGAAGGATCCTCCTCTTCTTCCTCAGCATCAGAGATGACAACTTTAGTTCTCCTCCTAGCTTGGCTTGGCTTGATAGTGTGCTCTAACTTCTTCACCCTTTTGATCAGCTTTGTTAGAGCAGTACTATATGTCTACTTTGTTTAATTTAGTTCAGACTCTAAGCTTTCCACCTTCCTGGTCAAGGAGGTACAAAGAATCGTCAATTCATTAAGTGATAAACTACCCTCAGCACTTCCAGGTATGTTAACTCCTGAGAGAGGTGCATCATTGAGCCTAGTAGGGGTTTTATAAATGGTACCACTACCCTGACCTACATCAATAGTGGCCGCCCCTCCAGCATCAACATCCACACTTGTGAATGTAGCCTCATCTGCTACATAGGTTTGAATAGGAGACTGAGACTAAGGAATCTCAGCTTCCTGTCTGTGTATATCCCTAAGTGGGAAGGTAGTTGGTGATTGATGTAGTTGAGGAGATATGGATGGTGAAGATGTGATTCTATAAGGAGATGTTTCAGGTGTAGTGATTGGATGTTCACCCTGATCCTGAACTAGCATTGTGTCAAACAATGGAGTAACCACCCCAGAATATCCCTTGGAGGCTCTTTTCATGTTGCTGAACATTTTATGTGTAAGGATAGGTTCTTGTATGGGGCAAAAGAAGTATTTGGTGTTTGTTCAAAAGGATTTGTATAAATCTGGGATACATCAAAAACTTGTGTGTGATATCTAAATTCTTTACCATGGTATCAAAAAATCAATTTTGAAAAGTTAAAAGTCCTGTTTGTTGCCAAGCAAATGATAGCAGTAGCTATATTACTACTAAACTGATCCCAAGAAGTTTTCTTAGGACTCAAACAGTGGAGAATGGTGTGAATTAAGAATTTCCACTATAGAGAAAAGTGTCCCTTTTGAAAAGTTAGACTATCAAAAGTTATTACATACCTTATACGAGTAAGTAGCTCAAAAATCTCAGTATTTGGTAAAGAAGTAATGCCATCAGAGTCTTCCAACTTGAGATGTATTCTTAGAGAAGCTTTAGTAATAGTCTTGACGTGCCCATCTATTATTGCATTAATCCCCATGAGTCCATCCTCAAGTGTGCATAGAGCAGCATTTTGCCAAATTTTTTTTATAAGATAAGTATAAATGGTTGGGCTTTTTGTAAGGGTGTTGGTATTAGTATATCATAACACACATGAAAATCTAGAGGAAAAAGGAAGAAAAATAGAAAGAGTTATAGAGAGAAAATGGAAGGTTTACTTGCAAGTGAAAGTTACAAATGAGACTAACACCCTTTCCACACATGGAGAGGGGTATTTATACTCTACCATGGGCCGGCCATATAAGGCTTTGAATGGGCCGAATGGTATTTGTTCTTGGGTTGGGCTCGGGATTACAATGGGCTTTAGCCCGATACACATACAATATTAGATTACTGAACGAGCCCGTTTACCTTTCTAGCCTACTACAACGTTACATAAATGAATGACCAAGACATGATATTCCTAATGAACGAACTTCTTGTTTGACTCAATATTTTGAGGCTAACAATCTCCCCCGAAGTGAGTTTATTGTGACACTCCTTCATGAGATCAATGAGATTACTTTTGTCGTTAAGCTCTTGTCTTTGTCTTGGTCTTTATCTTGTTGTAGGCTTGTTCCTTAATGCTGTGTGATCTTTGATCTTGAGCCTTTGTCATTGTCTTTTGACTTTGTCTTTAGTTCCGATATCTTTAAATCTTTCTCCTTGTTTGTCTTGATCGTCTTTGCCATCTTGCGATCTTGTGTCTTAACCAACATACTCATACTTTGCATCATCTTGAAAGCTTGCTAACAATCTCCCTTGATAGACTTGATATCTTAAAGGAAGATCTTGTATATCAGAGTTTGCGGAAGTCTTTGCATTTAATTCATTGAGCTTTCTTGATTCTTGAATCTTGACTTTTATAGTATGTCTTTGTAGTTTGAGCATAAGCACGTGGTAATGAATCTGACTTTGCTAGAATGAGGCCGCAACACCGTTGTCTTATCTTAAAATAAAACAGTTAGCAATAAAAGATGAATTTGGCTTTGTCATTCATCTTGAGTTCGGTTGCATTAACCTTCGGTTCCCCGTTTTATAGTATAAATACTATACCTGTGATCAGGTAGATTCAAAGAATCTCCTTGACAAGGTTTCCAACTCAAAGCGTAAGATCTTCTAACACAGATGTATTAGATTCACCATGCTTGCTTGTTCTCATTACCAGAATGTCTCAAAGCAGACAACACGGTAAGAGCAAATCAGATAGTTACTATCTTTCTGATTAAATCGTCAATTCATTTACTGGAACAAGTTTGATTTACATATAATCGCACCATCGTTTCTTTCCAGTTGACACAAGTTTGATTCATATAGAATCTCATAAGTCACCTACCAAGAGCTTGTTTGATGTTGGCTCAAGCAGTATTTCCATCTTCACTGTGAATATATAAGTATCACTCGAATGTTCTGGAAAAATCACAAGGATAATGCGTAGGACTCTTATTAACAGCTTGTGAACTTGATGATGTTCAACAAGTTTTTGTAATGGAATGTGTCCTAATGAGATTTATTTTATTGATCTCTTGGCTCTAGACTCGATTAGTGCGTTTTGGTTTTAGTACTCGGAGGCTGGAGCAGACTGCCACCTATTCAATATCAACTAACTTGGAGTGAGATAGTTAATATTAGTCGTGTGTATCTCCGTGACAAATGAGACAAGTTTCTGTTAAGAGAAACTCGAATGGCTAGGAAGGGTTGTGCATTGCATCACTACATCTATGATGTCATCTTCAATTTCAGAATTCATCTTTGTGAAAACCGATAGATTATGTATTGACCCGATTTCTGCCTAAAGTTGTGTGGAGGGCTTCTTTCTTTACACCCTTTATCCATACATTTCTTTTTTATTCTTCAACCCCTTCAATGCTTACCAAGACGTCATTACTAACACCTTGTTGTGATTGTTCCAGTGTTAGCTCAATCTTAGTCGGCATTATTCCCTTATACTCATTCATCTCCAATCATACCTAAGGACTACTATTTCTAACTATGAAGTGTCCTTGGGTAGATCCCTCCGGTTTTGGTTGGATCATAGGACTAATACCTAACCTAACCACCTTATGACATCAGAATCATCGTGAAATTAATAGGTTGTTGGGTAATTGATCGTAACCATAAAACCTTGAAAATTAGTCAAAGTGTTTGATAGAATATCAAAACGTTTAACACTTTGAAAGTTTCATCTTTTGGAAAAACTCCCCCTTCACACGTGCATCGAATAATCGAAAGTGTTTTGCACATGTGGGTAGAAGTAGAAAGCACTTTTCACACTTGAGTCTTTAGATCACTTATTATTTTCTAGATCACATTTTAATTACATTTCTCTCTTTATTTTAAATATTAAATCATTTAGTCTTTGAAATACCAGGTGATTAAAATTTGTCATGAAAGTCATCTGGGGAGAAAGTATTAGCTGCATGAATGATATGGAACATTAACTTGCTCCCCCTCAATTTTACATATGTTTGACACAAAAAAAAATGATACCAAGTTGTAAAAAGAATATAAAATTGAGGGTTAGCATTGTTGAGCACATAATTTTGAGAGATTATGAATTATCATTGAAGAATTCTTAAAAAATTATGCTAAACCACTGGATCATCTTATAACATAGAATCTATTGAATAGGCATTATTATTCCTGATTTGTTATTATGAGATTTTTTGATAATGTGTTGAATACATAAGAATTGTCATGTGATGATGTATCCAACAACATTAAAACATTATTTTTCGAAAAACTCCCCCTCAAACATTGACTCATTTTCAAAATGACACCAAATGTAGAAGAATTGTCTTGTAAAACTTTATGAGGGATGGAGTGTTGAACACAAAATTTTGAAAGAGTTTGAATTGTCATTGAGAAATTCTTGAAAAATTGTGTTCACCGTTTTGAAAAACATCATGTTAGAAGACTTCTCTTCTAACGCTAAGGATAAACGCACTTATGCGTACACTCTCTGTTAGGAAAATATTGTAAACAGACTTAATACTGTTAGTATTAAAGTTAAGTCTGTTAGTTCAAGTTAGTTCTGATAGAGTAATAGTTAGTACTGTTAGTATAGAAGTTAAGTCTGGTAGAGCGAGTTAAGTCTGCCAGCACTAACTTAAGTGTGACAGTATTAAAGTTAATACTGTTTAGTCAGAAAGTTAAGTCTGGTTGTAATATTAGTATTAGTTATCATTTAGTGTTCATCTAGGAAGAGATAAGTATTATCTCTTAACGCGTTTAGGGTTCCTTAAATCTATAAAAGGAACGTAGAATAGCATTGTAAAGATATGAGTTGATTGATCATTCATAATTAAATAGTAATAGTAATAGCAAGTTTAGTATTTTGTTCTTGTGTTCATCTTGGTATAGATATTGATATTCCGCGTCAATATTTGTATTCACTGTTATTGTCTCTCATAGTTTCTTTGGATTTATTCAGAGAACTATAAGTCGTTTAAGGCTCATTAAGATCCTGTTGAGAAGGACCTACAGCTTTCACAGGTATCGAGTTGGAAAGTCTGTGTGAGACTGCTATGTTTTCTGCAACAAAAGTGATTATTATATCATCTGATGAAAGTGGGGGTTCATTTGTTGGTAAGGTTATTAACGGTTTTGTTGCTGATGCTGAGATGAAGTTTGATTCTGCAATAGGTTTGATTGCTATTCTTCTTGTTTTTTGTACCTTTTTCTAATTTTGTAATGTATATACTTTTTAACTTGTATTTATTGAATTGGGTGAAAATTCAAATGCTGGTGCTTCTTCTGAAAAGACTTTCATTTCTGTGTTTAGTTTGTGTACTGACACAAAGGGATATATGGTAATATTTTTATTTTATTTTATTTTGTATTTATATACCACTATCAAGAAACTTTGCAGTTGTGTTTTCTTGTTTCATATGGTTTCTGTTTTTTTTATTTAATCTCCTTTTTTTTAAATGTTATAATTATTGATAAATGTTTAATCTGTTTTCATTTCCCTTTGATCTCGTGAGTCTTCCTGTATTAATATTTGTAAATATGGTTAAAGCTTTTATATTTTTTGTTGTAATATTGTTATTTTATCTTCTTATCGGAGTATCCCGGCTGCTTTTCATTGTCATCAAATGCGTGGTGGTTATCGTGAGGTTTGGATCAATTCAAATGGTAACAGCTTATATATGTCTATCAAAATTCATATAGATGAAAGGGCCAAAAGCGAGAAGAATACAAATGTTCATTTGGTTGGTGAAATGCATCGTTTTGAAGGAAGTTTTGGAGATTAACGTGGGTGATAGGATGCTTTTTGAACTTGTCTCTGGTAATATAAGTTTAGATGAACCTATGTTTTTCAATGTCAGCAAGCTGGTTTAATTGTTGTTTGATAACGGTTCCTGTTAAGTGGTTTAAAGTTAGAATGTACATGTCCTTAATCTTTTGTTAGTGGCTATGTAAGCAGTAGTGTATGTATTTTAAAACAGGTTTATGTGAATGGATTGTTTAGGTTGTTAGTACATTAGGAGGTGTACATACTTTTAATATTGCAGGTATTTCGTAATGGTGCTAATGTATCCTTTGAACATGGTTGACGTTTATTTAGTGTTGTCTATTACGTCCAGTATATAGGATTATGTATGTGGCTGTTTTGGTGTGTGGAACCTAATATATGTTACAGGTTATCTATGATAGTGATGCTTTTATGGTGTATTTTTTATTGTTTGGAATGTTGACTATTATGATATCTCTTTATGTTTGTTTTGAGTTTCCGTGATGGTTTATGTTTGTATGTGGGTCACTGATGTATCCTCTAATTTTAACTTAGTTTATTTTGTGTTGTTTTTCCTGTTGAATATGAACAAATTTTTTTTTTGGAATGTTGACTATTATGATATCTCTCTATGTTTGTGTTGGATATGTTTGTTTTGAGTTTTTGTGATGTTTTATGTTTGTATGCGAGTCACTCTTTGGTTGTGTAACCTGCATTTATAAAATTAATTTTTAGATAACCATTTGCAATAGCAGTTTTGAAAGATTTAACAATTTTAAATGTATGAATACAAATTTTAAGTGGGTATTTGATGAATGTTTTCTTTGTTTATGCATCACAGGATTAGTATGGTCAGTTAACACACATGTTTGTGTATTTTGTGATTCTTTTATCTAACTGGTTCTTAAGCATCATTAGTTTCATCTTTTGTTTCCGAGTATTGATCATTAATTTTAGTACTTAGTTTGCTGTTTTCAGAATGTGTGAATTATGTTGTTCATTAATTTTGACGGGTTAGGCACCATGTATTTTTGGTTTATTATCTATATTCATTTAACATTGTTGTGCAAATATATATGTAATGTGTTTTAACTGAGTTTTACACATTCTAAAGCGGTTAACTTGATTTTGAAAGTTATTTTTTTTAATTATGCATTCTGTTATGATGCATTATTTTTATAAAATGTAGGATTATTTGTTTTTTACCGGCAATCTGCATATTATATGAAATATATATGAATTGAATTGTTTTTATTAGAATTTTGGTTAGCAACTATTGGGATTGTGAACTGAAAGCTAATCAGGTTTTATGATTTTACAAATACAGAAGTTACCAGCAGTTTGAGTAGCCATTCTTTTACAAGTTACCTAGAGTTTTTCTGACTGTTGGTGCAAAGATGTTGAAGAAGTTGTTTCAAGTATTAATCACTTCTCTTTATTTGATATACACTTGACTTACTCTACTTTTTAATTTTCATTCACGTTGTTTCTGCAGTTTTAATTTTGTTTAACATTACTGAACCTGTAGTAAATTATAATATGATATACTGGTATTGAACATCATGTAATAAATTATGAAAATTGAAAAGATGTTGTAGGTAGTCTAAGAAAATAAATCTAGGACCTATATATAGAAGAGAACAATGCCCAATCAAATACGACATAAGACTTTTTTGTAAACAACATTTGTTGGTTTGTTTGTGTAGTTACCGTCTTTGTCCAAGCATAGAACCTTCAATCCTTGTTTGCTTTTGACTCTTGATAGTGCCACGTACAACTGCCCATGTGTGAATATTGGCTTTGGTAAAAACAACCCCACTTGTGATAGTGTTTGTCCTTGGCTTTTATTAATCGTCATTCCAAAACAAATTTGGATTGGAAATTGTCTTCTGTTTAATTTGAACGGCATCTTTGTATCGGTTGGTGTAATTACCATACGTGGAATTGCATAAATTTTACCCACATTTCCGCCCGAGATGATCTTTTCTTCGATTACATTTATTCCTATCCTTAACACTTGTAGCCTAGTTCCATTACATAGCTGTAACACCCCCAAATCTGGGTCGCAGCGGAATGTTGAATATCCGAGGGCGTTACTTCATAGTTCAATAGCACAAGATATGAGAACGACCACTAAACGTGTCGTTTGAAAAAGATACATTGGATTAACAAAATACTAGTTTGTTACATAAGCTCATGGCTTCAAATTGTTCCACAATATAAATAAAGATTTCGGTTTATAACAATTGTCCCCAAAATGTAATAAGACCCCAAATCTTTAATGTTGACTCTTCACTTATTGACTTCCAATGTATCATCGCACCTTGTGCCTTATTGACCTGAAAAACATGCTTAAAACGTCAACATAAAGTTGGTGAATTCATAGGTTTATGTAAATCAATTATAGGACCGCAAGATTTCCAAGTGTATGATTAAGCAACAGATGCAAACATCATAAAAAGTAATTACGGTTTCCTAAGCTCATGACACCGAAGCTCGACGTATATGGATGTAATAAATTGCCAATAAATGCCCCTGAATGATGTTCTAACCCGCAACATCCAAAAAATAATTCCGACAATGATATACGTTTATTGTTCGGGCAGAACCGCACAGTGAGCGCTACTCACCCAAACGGGGATGTCAATCCCAAATAGATCTATTTATAACATTCGCGCTCGCAATCTAGCAATTGACAATTCATGATAATGGGGCTCAGTAGGTTATCGCTACTTAGGCAAACACGTATGCGTCCAATTTGTAAAACAAAGCATGTTCTCACCCCAACGATGTAAATTATTTAAATAAATGTAAAACATGGGGCTATGACTCACATTTGAAAGGTATGTCCTTTTTGGTTGATAAGCTATCCAAGTTTAGCAATAAAACACCACCGGTCAACTTACCTTAAGTAAATACGGCCAGTCTTAGTCTACATATTTAGGCTAATGACTTAATGCATAAACTATAATATCTTGCTAGTTTATATATACTGTTATCACTTGTGTGGTGGTGCACATGTTTATTGTATTTGTATTTACGTGATGGCTCTTGGGAAACGTATAAGCGTTGTTAATAAATATTCATAATTATTAAGTCGTGTTCAAAACCGAATAATATCCGAACATATTATAACTCGTCCGATTTGTTAAGTGTTTAAATAATTCACTTTCATTCACAAAATACCCTTAAGTTTCTTATAATTACAAAACAGTCCCTAGGTTTATGAAATATACAATATTTACATTTTAAACCCTTAAGTCCAGAAATGACAAAACAGCCCCTATACCTTATAAAATCAGTTATTGACAGTTTTAACCCCTAAGTTTGTAAATTGACACCTTTAGTCCCTTAACTTGTAAAAATCGCATTTTAACTCCAATTAAGTTCTAACAAGTGGCATTATGTTTCATTAAGTTCATACAAGTCAAATAAGCTGTTGTAAGCTTATGAATAAGCTCGGATGAGCTTATTTTGGCTTATTAAGCTTATTGGGCCTTATTGGACCCGTTAAGGTCAAATAAGTCATTTAAAGGTCCAATTGGGATTTAAAAAGCACAAAAGCCTTTATTAAGCCTAGTAAAGTTGTTAGGCTGAAAAATAAGCTTGAGAGAGCTTATTAGAGCATTCAAGTTCTTTGGGCTGTGAGACCATTTACTCAAACCCGAATAGGTTTAAAAGGTTTTATTAGTGTTTCCAACTTATTTTCTAGGCGTATCAATCACAATGAGGTTTGTTTATTTGGTCAACTTATCCAATAAGCTAATAAGCTTCCATTTTGGGCTTCTGGTATCCCCAATATGAACCTCGATTGGAGTTTTAATGTTTAGGTTTGGTCAATTAAGACTATTTAAGTCCATTAGCCGTTTCAAACTTGTATAAGCTCGCGTTAAGCTTCACAAATAAGCTGTAGAGCTTGTTGTGGCTTATGGTTCGTGGTTTGGACACGTTAATAGGCTAGTAAGCCCGTTAAGGGTCCGATTATGTTTCTAGCTTGTGTTATTGGTCCTATGTTTGTTTCAATAAGCACCCCTTAGTCCTAATAGCTCGTAGAGCTAATTTATAGTCATAGCCTCCTTCGGAGGTCTGATGGGCCTGTTGGGCTCCCTTAATGGGCTGCCAAGCCTAAAGGTGACCCGGATAATGTCCTTGGGTTACTAGTTTTGATTCTAGGGTTTTAACAATTTCGTTTAGCACTCGTTACCACTTATTAGTCACGATTTAATACATGCTTCCGACTAATAAGCCAATGTACGTGTTCCTAAGTCAAGTTATTATGTTTACATGAGAAGTTAACGTATAGTTGTCGTGTATTTCACACAAACGAAGCAAATGATCTTCAATGTTCTCGTTCTAGTATTTTGAATGAGAGTTAAGCCTTAACTCGAATGTTAACCATGTTTTAATTCATGTACGCACCACACAGGGTATATTGTATGTTAAATATGGGTGCGTGAACCATGCATGGATCGAACCATGCATGCTTGGTATGTGTTTAATTACACATACATTTGACCACTAAAACCGGACTTAAATGACAAAAAACATACCAAAAATACATTGAATTTATATGTTTTACATTTATATTATGCAGGTAACGGATATCCAAGAAAAGGGCAAAAATCAAAGCCAAAACGACAAAACCGAGCACGAGAACGAAAAGACCGTGAGAAGTCAAAAAGAGAAAGTCAAAGTCAACCCCAGGATGAGGCATTGGAAAGAGCATCAAAAACCGAACCCGAAAACCTAAATTTCCAAAAGTGGGCCCACCCGTACCTACCTAGTAGGCCCGGGTCAGCCCACTCATAATTTGCCAAGCCTTAAGCATTTATAAAAGGCCCAAGCCCTTTTATGCCACACCCGGCCCAACAAACATGCCCAACACCTTTATAACACTCCCATTAAACACAACCCCTCAAACTTTACCCCATTAGTCCTTTAAGGACTAACGGTGCAAACCAAATATCAACTCCAAGGACCAAGGTTGTATCACCACAACGACTAAACTTCCAATACAATGTATAACCTTGAGGGACCATTCCTGCCATTTCCCCATACTTGTGCCCTGCATCAAAACTACTATATATCTTCCCTACATCCTGCCAAAATAAGCCAGTACTGTTCCCCTTTCTTCTCACCCTTGTCCACCCACACCAGGACTACCCCACACAGCTGGCATACACCTTGGAAATTCTCTACACTCTAATTCGTCTATGAAAGAAGATAAAGAATGGATGGACAAGATCAATTGGCTTGGGCAACAATCAAATTTGGATGGCTAAGATGATATTTGAGCTTATACTCACACAACAAACACACACGGCTTCCCTCTCAACAAAGAAGCACAAGACCTAGAACCTTTATTAGTTTCGTATAAATAGGGTTCATTTGTAAGCCATTGGGCACCTAGTTTTTTATTGTAGTCTTTTTAACCTAGTTTAATTTTTCAGCTTATTTACTTTATTGTCTTTTAAAATTCCAAGGATTGTAATCTTTTTTTTAATGTTTAATGAAAATTTGAGGTTTTAAGTTTTTAAGTAAAAGTTTGAATTCCTGTTTTTCTTGTTGGTAAAAGTCTCTCATAAGCTGTTTTAAGCTCTCATTTAAGCATATTAGTAACCTGTTTTCATTTAAATGTTAAACACTTAAGAAAATTTTATAAAAAACTCACCCTAAAATACCTCAGCTAATTTTGGATGATAAGCTAGCAAGGGAAGAGCTTATAGACCTCGCTAGCTTGTCTTTTGACAAGCAGAGCTTGTAGATTTGATTATTTACCCTGTTTTGAGGAAGGGCTTTTGTAAGTATCACTTTTTGCATTTTCAGCTTATTTACTATTCAACTGCTTATTCTTGCTTATTATCTATTTTTATTTGTTTATTTATGCTTGCTATTGTTAGTTAATGCTTATGAATGCTTAGTTGTAGTTTTAAAATCTTGTTTGCAAGTTTTTATTAAAATCTGTCTAAAAATAGATTAAACTAGCATAATCTGTTTCAGCTTATTTTAGTGCTTATTTGTTGTTTATATATGCTTAACATTGCTTAGTAGTCTTAGTTAACATCTGGTTTTTTGAAAGTTTAGGCTTAAACCAGTTTGAATCAAGTTAAAAAGTTAAAATTAGTTTTTAAAGGGGTGTTTGGTATAACTGATTTTAAAAGTGAAAATGGGTCATATTGAGTTATGTCTTTTGGGTCATGTTAGTTTAGCTTGAAAACACCATAAAATCCAGTAATTTTGTGTTTGTTCAAGTCATTAAAAAGTTAGAAACAAGCTAGAATATGTCTGCATTGTTTGATTAGTGTTTCAGCAAATCTGTCAAAAAAAAATTAAGTATTGAAAAAAAAACAGCTTTTCATTTCCATTTTCTGGCTTATCATTTATTTCAAAATGTTTTTAGATTGATGATATAAGCTCTTTTAAGTCC
>BQNB010137930.1:2062-17778 GCA_026074375.1 Tanacetum coccineum
AATAGCTGATGGTCCGATTTTCAACGTCAATTTCGGGCATTTTCTAGTCCGTTTCAGCCTTCCGGCGAAACACGAAAGCTGTTCGGAGCGACGTTTCGCATAAAGTTACTTTTTGGTAAAACTTACGAAAGTGTGATTTAGCGGGTCAAAACGTTGGTCAAACAGCAGCAGTTTTTATAAAATTTATGTTGCATCAGATTAATAAGAGGGCATTTTGGTCATTTTCTGTCGAGATTCAAGTCTCGGCCAAAACTAAAAAGTCGTCCGAAATGTCATTTCCGATAAAATCTCTTTTTACTCCGAGTCGTGAAAACGTGATTTAGTGGCTCGTTTGGTACGGGTCAGATTTGGGTCAAAATGTATAAAAGATGTAAAAAGACATATAAAGACTTATATAAAGTCTTACTAAGTGCAAAATGTAAATAAAAATGGTATCCGAAGTATCCGCAAATGATAGATGAAAGGGAACCTTACCATCTAAGCAACCCAACCTAATATAATCGCCCAATCGATTAAGAGAGGAATTCTCTAACCACACAACCATCCTCAACAGGATCTCACATCACATCTACACTACCATCTACACAACTATCCAGACTTACATCCTTACATAATACATACAAGCAACAATGATCAATGCAATCAAAGTCACAAGTCCACGTGTGTGTTGCCTTTATAATTATGTTCGCGACCATAATTATATTTGCACATTTTTCACACGTGTACTTACTTCTAAGACCACACATCTCAATGATAACACACATCTACCATATAACACTTAATATAAATCCAAATATAACTCAAACATGATAATCCATCTAACAAAATATAAAATCTTAATCGACCAAACAAAACAGAAGTCAATCGCGACCCAAAATATAAAAGCAATCCCTCGATTATAGCAACGCCATCGAGGTTAGAAAAACGAAATAAACTTATGTTGGGCCTCGCTTGGGTTTGACTTTTTCTCTCTCAAAAGTCACCCAACTCTGCGGGTCTAGTAAGGTAAACAATCTCCCAACGATATCTCCTAGGGGTAGGGGAAGTAATGACTAAAACAATAACAAAGGGGTATATACTATTAGATCCCCATAATGAAAAAGTATATATTTCATATTATATAGTAGTAATTTAATATAGAAAGAATTTCAAACCTTTTAGGTAGCGGGAACATACGGTATATACGTACACAAACACTTATGCCCTAAAATGCAACTATATGAGGGACCCTTAAGCTATAGTCTAGGCTCAACCACCTAGTACTCTATAACCTGAGGCTCTGATACCAATTTGTCACACCCCGCCAAGGCGGAAACGCGAGGCATAACAAGAATGGATATCATCACAACACAATGGCGTCTATATAGAGAATACTAAAATGCATACAATAAAGTAAAGTATAGACACAAAGTGTCATAACAATACCCATAACTAAGCAAAACATAAAAGGTGTCTTTATTGATGAAAAGGAAGTTCTCGTCAATAAGAGACATGCAACATATATCCATACAATGCTAAACATCCACATATAAACTTCAAGATCATCTTAAGGTCTCTTTCTAGCCACTTCTCACTATCTTAAGAATCCTCATGACTTCACACCTGAAAATGATGCTTAAAACGTCAACACAATGGTTGGTGAGAGTCATAGGTTTAAGACACACAAATCAATCTTTTAAATCCAATTACTGTGATTATCAAAACAATATAGGACAATTATGCAAAATATGAACTTATGCTAACATGCAATCCACATACTAGGTAGGAACGTTACCCCCGATCCATTTCAACAACTAGGTAGGAACGTTACCCCCGATCCATATGTCACTTACGCACCTAAAAGTCTACCAGCTGGAACTTATACTTAGGCCTGGACCACACATCATTGAGTATTATTTCAACCCTTCAGTTGGATTTGATTGAGTAGTAAAGACCACTCCCAACCGAACTAATCACATCACAAACTACTCCAATTGATCACTAAGCCATGGAGCATACCACAAAACCCACTCCAATTGATCACTAAGCCATGGAGCATACCACACAATCACGTATAGCCCATGCCTCATTTAAAACACATTATCACAGTAACTAAAACATTTAAACTCATAGCATCATTTTCACCCCAAGAAAACATAAGAAAAAGGGGCTATGAAACACACCTGGATAGCCTTAGCTCCCAGACAATTTCAACCAAGCATCACAGACAAACACTTCACGGACAATCTAACAATTAAACACACAATAAGCTACCATCAATTAGGCATTCAACCCAATATGATGTAACCTCAACTATGATGGATATCTAAGCTATCTACCATAGCTCTATACTTGATTTAAACCTTTTCCAACTCCTACATATGCCATTTACACTTCAATGCTACACTTTATATTTTCTGGTTTTGAGCAGATTTTTATACTCACTTACACGTCTTAAACGCACCACTTAAACACTCCTATAATTCAAACCAAAATTCGTCATCCTACATATATTTCCTATGAACCTCTCATAGCTCTCCCAAAGCCATTACCCTTTTATAAATACCCTTTAGAAATTCATTAATCGAAAGTGTCCAAAATTCGTCCAGAATCTGGCCTTCTAAAAGTATGACGTTAGATAACCAATTTAGACCTCATTATAGCTTTAGTAAAAATTCAGGGGTCACAAAAAATATATGAGCTAACTTCCACGTGATTTGTAGCTTCTAACTAGATGTCTAAGTACTTTTAGAAAAATAAAAATCAAAACCAAAATTCGTCACTGTTTTACACACTGATTTTGTAACCAACTTTTGACCCACTTCTCGACCATAAAAACTTACGAGACTAACTTTTATGGAAAGTAGACTATCTGAGGTTATCTCCAGTATGTTGTAAATTATTTATTTGATCTTTTATGATTGAGTTATGCTCGTTACAAAACTGCCTAAAATTCTGCAGTGAATTAGACAACTAATTCGGGCGATCTAGACCCTAACGCATGATCAAATCTTGTAACCAATTAAACTAATGATTAAACAATTATTATAACATTATAAACTTCCAGAAAAATCAAAGCCCTAATTTATAAACCCTAATTTATAAACCCTAATCCATCATACTTAGATTACATTAATTGAAAATTAAATAACTAGAACTAAACAAGGATTAGAAAATACCTTAACCAAGAACCCTAAAATTTTCTTCTTTTTCTTCTCTTGTAAAATCGGCCAAACTTCAATAGGGGCTTAGGGATTTTATTTTTTTGTATTTATAGGCTCCTAAGGTAATCCTAGATAAAGCCTAGTTAGTGTTTGATTTCTAATACAACTCTATTTTTTTCTTTTCTTTTCTTTTTTTCTTTTAAAATTCGTATTTTACTATTCATCTATAAAAAAAATTATTAGTTAATTAATTACCTTCATACCTTAAGTTTTATAAAAACCTAAGCTAATTTGGTAAACCATTTTGCTTATAAACTACTTTCTAAAAATAACTTTTCATTTCCAAATTCACTTTCCAAAAATAGAAAGTCTTCCAAAAACTCTCATATTTTAACAAACTTATTTCTTTCACAAATGACACACTTCCCATTTTAATCCATCACCTAGACATCCTCATATTAACCAAAACAATTCTCTCAAAATACCCAATCAATTCCATTATCACTATAAGTGATTAAAATGAAATTTCTCCATCAAATAACTCATTTCTCTTAACTTAACCTCTAAAACCTAAACTTATCTTAAATTACTAACACAAAAATACGTATACGTATAATTACTTACACAATTAACGTGAAACCGCATCAATCACCGACATCATTTCCTTGTCACCAAAAGTGAACGAAATGAACTTTTTAAAATTCAACACAAATCCAATCCCAATGAGACGATCACACTCAATGGATTGATTATCCAATCTCACATATCCCACACAAACACATATAAACACGTATAAACACATAACCATACATTGCAACAGATACATTTAGGTCAACACTACGATTTGACCAACCTGCTCAAGGCATGGTTGTCACAGTCATCACTCAAGTAATTAAACATAAATATAAGTTCACACAAAGTCCTAAACAAATTATTCCACCGAGTTAATCATCATTCAACATCTTTATTTCTTTTTCTTTCCAAAGACTCCTCGCAATGCCTTCCCGAATGATTTGAATCCACCTCTAACTTCCTCATGGATTTGTTGCGTTTGATTGAGCAAGGCAGTTTGTCGCTCGAAGAGAAGATTATCATCTTGTTGAGAAGAAGTAGGAATGTCATATTTTTGGTTATTAAGTGGTTGAAGAGAGTTAAGGTAAGAGTTGGAGATGGAGTGCTAGCTCGAGAAGTCCCCTCATTGTCATCATCATCTTCTTGATGAGATGATGATATATAATGATGGGCGGATGAAGATGAGACGGAGTGACGGGATTTTGGCTTTCCACGATCACTTTGAGGTTTACGAGTTTGTTTTAGAGCGACTGGACACATCACTCGATCAACGAAATTGTAAATGCCATTGTCGAGATGAGGATAGTGTTTCATGACGTATCAAAAGAGACGAGTAAAAAAATGTCATAAAGAAGATTGGCAGTTGGAGTAGCTCTAGTACATTCAATTCGTTTGACAAAGAAATAAACAAGATTGTATTGTTCTTCAACAACAATACAATACAACATGTGAGCGAGACTAGCCGGAAGATGGTCCCGGTGGCCTCCAAGTCCGAACACATTCTCACGAATGTGTTCTTCCCAATGATTCATGTCTTGTCTTAATTCTTTGGTAAGAATTTGATTAGGAGTGAGAATGACATTTGTACTTTTGATGGTACGATTTAACTCAGTACGTTCTAATTGTAGAAAGCGACAAATTTCGTTGGGAGTGGAAAGATTGGTATGGTATGGTCCCTCAGTCTCTTGCGAGTATGCAAGAGACGCAAGATCCCATTCGTTTGTGAAGACGGCTTGACCATTGTATGGGATTCTGAAAATTTGACCGAATTGTGAAAGTGAAAGAGTGATAAATTTACGTTGAATCATGAACGAGATTAGAAGATAACCGTACTCATCGGTATGGACTTTGACTTGACTATAAAAGTCAAGAATGAACCGAGGAACAATCGGCTCATTGATTTCGAAAAGACAATTGAAGCGAATGTTCGTGAACAATCGCTCAATGCCGTTGGATTCGTAATAGAGTTGATCCACGAATCGACCCTCGTGAATGCAACAGTTTTTGATGGGTTTATAGAATTGAGCAAGAACTGGAGAGAAACCGGGTATTTCGGATACTTTAGGGATATATGATTTAGTACGAGAGGTATCACCAATAATTGCTCAAGGCATGTTTATCACCTAAACAAGATAACAACAAAAAGAAAATTAATATATATATATATATATATATATATATATATATAATAACAGAAAATGAAGTTTTAAAAACAACATATGTGAAACAACGATTACTTCGACTCTAAAAATAAAAACCTAATAAGTAATCCAAATGTTCCCTAATTTAATTTGACTCAACCTAGAGTGACGAAGAATATATATTGAATTATATATTTCGACACTTAGTGTAAGCTCGTCAAGTGTTTCGATGCTTAATAAGTAGAGTATGGATTATTTCGATATTAGACTAAAATTCTAAGAAATAATCCAAACGCCCATTTATTAACTAAAGACTTGATCGAGAGCGTCGAAAGATATACATTATGTTGTATATTTCGCCGACTAATATGAGTTCATTACATGTGACTTATCAATACTAAAATAATGTTTATTAAGACTTCAACTTAAAATGATAAACCAAACGCCCCTTTATTTTAGAAATTTTATTAAAAGAATCAATATATATATATGAATTATATATCTTGATGATTAAAACACGTTTATTATGTGTTTATACACGTGACAAAATGAAGTGAAGGTCATTTCGAATCTAGACGATGATCCTAGGAAATGATCCAAACGCCCCTTTATTTTTGTAAAATTTGACCAATGATGTCGAAAAATATATATTGAGACATGTATGTTTCGATAATCAATATATGATCATTTTAAAGGTGTTTTTGGCATGAATCAACAATGTACAAGTTTTTGTTTTGAAATTTTCTAGTTAAAAAAATTCGAAAATGTATATATATTTTTATAAAATTTTCGACGCAAAAAATTCTTAGTGATTCAATCCTGTAGAGAATTTCGGATTTCTATTACTACGGGAATCATATTAGTTATAAATTACTTAATCTAAACATAAGAAATTAAAAGGACACAAAATCAATTGAAAAAAAATACCAATTTTGATTAAGAACAAAATTGAGTGAAATCAAAGAAGAAAAGTATGAAGAATCTTACAATAGATGTTGTTAATCACGTTGTTGGTGTTTGCCCCTTGCGAAATTGAATCGATTTGGTGTTTGAGGATTGAATTTTGTGGTTTTGGTGATGGTGGTTTTGTCACAGTATGTGCAGGGAGAGAGGGAAGAACAAAAATGTGTATTTGGTTTTGTGTTTAACTGAAGAGATGAGTGTTTGGCGATTTTAAGTGGTCGACCCCCTTAGTGATAAAGGGCCCGCCCATTTTAACACGGTCGGTCCCCTTCGAGCTAAGGGGGCCGCTTATCTGACAACCAAGTTTTTTTTAGTTTTTTGATTTTGACTAGTATTATCAATATACAATTATTAAAATACATCGAGAGCTACTAGTAACATTATTTTAGATAACCTAGTTCCCAAAAAATGACGTCGAAGATAAAAAGAAAATATTTGACACATTTAATTAACTTTTCGTTTAATTAAGTGGACTTAGATAATTTCCGATGAAATAATTTAGTTGTCAAGATTTTTAGATCGAGAAGAGGTATAAAGATGATTGACGAAATTTGATTGACATTTTAATTAACCTTTCACTAATTAAAAATACTTTGATTATTTCGAATGAGATAATCAAGTTGTCAACCCGTGAGAAAATTTAATGAAGATTTAGTGACGTTTTCAATAAACTTCTTGTTAATTAAATAGATTAATTACTTCAGATGAAATAATTAATTGTCACGATTTAGAATGTTTGCGAGGCGAGAGAGATGATTAATACGTGACGATAAAATAATAGAATGAAGTCAAAGATCGATAAGACAGTTCTGATAGACGTAATTCATTGTAGACATGTAGTCGAGGCGGATGTCGTAGTCGAAGGGAGTTTGTTTCATCCATAGTGTTTTGATGACGTGCCTTTCAGGCGCTTGAGTATGGTGTAAAACTAATCCTACTTCTATGTTAATTATTACCCACAAACTCACTTTTCTTCATCTACGTAAGTTCACTACATGTGGACATAGAAGATTTTCATTTTATAGAGGTACGTAGAGAATCCTAATTCAACTATGTGAGGGCAAAGTTCATCATGAACAATTTCTTGCTTTTCACTTAAATCTAGATAACCAATAAGTGGTATTTCTAGTGACTACACTATTTTCTCAAACTTAATTTATATTCTATTAACTATAACCCTTTTGCTTAGCAAATACTACTTGTAGCATAATAACACATAATCATTTAACACTTTACACATAATCTATATTCTAAGTAATTGGGAAAGAAAACATACCTATGCCTACAACTTGTTTTCTTCAACATCTTCAAGTAAAAAAGCTTTGAAGGTAAAATCTTTTGGTAACCCCGTCATAGAATTTGAGAATGTATAATCTTCAATCCCCTCGTCGAATACCAAAAAATGTTCATAAATAAATCAACCTAAATATTGTAACAATTTAACCATTTGGCCCCCAATGTCTCATGGGTCCGAAATTGTTAGTGCCGAACATATTTTGCATAGGTTGCATTTGATTTGGATACATATACGGTGAACACATTCCCCATGGAGTAAAACTTGGTTGTTGTGAATAATTCCACATTGAATGGTTTATGTTAGAATAATTTTGTCTACTTTGACCTCTCTTTGGTTGTGGTATTTTAGACCGAGGGTGAGAATTATTAGTTTGGAGGAGGAGTTTTAGATCTCATTTTGGGTTTAGTAAATCCAACTTCGGGTTTAAGGAAGGTTTATAAAAATGTTTTACTTCATCGTCACTTGCAATGGGGAATTTAGTATTGTTTATAAGCATAAATTTTAGTCTTGGGCGTGGATTTGATTCTACTAATTTTTCTTTAGGTTCAATTTGTTGTGACTTTACAAAATTCACTTGTTTAGTCTCACTTGTTGATCATTTGGTAAAATTAAATCCTAGATCGGATTTATCTTTGGATGGTTTTTGAAGGCTTAATATTTCCTTAAGTGAGTGACTACTATTATTAAATTTATTAAGCTTAGAAATTTCTTCCTTAAGCTCTTTATTTTCAAACTTAAAGTCTTGACATATTTTACATTCTTCATTAGCTTCTTTACCTTTTTCTATTTTAGATAGTTTATTTTTTAGTTCAAGTACTTCATTTTCTAACCAATTTTTAATTAGTTTTAGTGATTTTTTTAGCCATGACTTTTAAACCTACTTTTCATAATCGATTATATTCACTATCTAAGTCTTTTTATCTAACGATGATAGGCCATCACTAAAGAATTCGGTTACAAAATATACCTCATTAGATGCTTTAGCCATAAAACATTTTTCGTCCTTAGTCTTTTCTTCTTCATCTTTGTCGCTATCACTCCATGATCCTCCAACGAAAGCTCTTTGATTATAGTTTCTTGATAGTTTTGGGCATTCTTTGATGAAATGATTTGGATCTCCACATTTAAAGCACTTTCTTTCACTTTTGTCGTTCTTGTCATCTTTATTTATTTCGGATGACTTTCTTTCATCGTGTGGTTGTCTTACAAATCTTCCTCGTCTTTTGAAAAAAATTCTTGAAGTCTCTTACGGCCATGACGTATTCTTCGTTTTCACTATCGGAGGTCGAACTATCTTCATCACTAGAGTCCTTTTTAGCCTTTAAGGCAAGAGATCTGTTTTGTTCTCTTTTGCCTTTAACTATTTTGGAATCTTTCTTTATTATCACTTCATAAACTTTCAAGTTTCCAATAAGTTCATCAAGCGATAGTGATGTTAAATCCTTCGACTCTTCAATAGCCGTAACCTTTGCGCGCCATTTCGGATGCTAAAAAACCTTCATCAAGTGCTTTTAGACTAGTAATAATAGTGTTAAATCTAGTAAATCCATTATCTATCAATTCCTCTTTCGGAATCGTAAATTGTTCATATTGTTGAACAAGAAGATCTATTTTATTATCTTTGACTTGGCTATTACATTGGTGAGTGATTAATAAAGTATCCCAAATTTCTTTGGCGGTTTTACACATAAAAATTCATTCATATTCTTTACGTGGTAAAACATTATAAATTACCATTTTTGCTTCATTATTTTTAGCAAGTCTCTTTTTAAGATCGTCGCTTTGTTTATCAAATATTTTAATTTCATCCTTTTTAGTTTTGGGATTATTTTGAACGGGAGGAAAATCACCATAAGTAATAATATGCCAACGATCTAGATATTTTGATTTCACATAAGTTTCGAATCTATTTTTCCAATAAATAAATCCATTACTTTCAAATAGTGGTGATCTTTGCATATATTGCCCATCTAAATACTTTTCCGATTCCATAGATCGATTCAAGTTTTAAAATACAATTTATTTTAAAAATCTTGTTTGACGTGGCTTCTAATACCAATTGTTGAAAACTAGAAGGGGGTTGAGTAGTTTACCGCTTTTTAATTTAACGTAACTTTTGTTTATAAAAACTTAGATTCGAATTTATGTGATCTCAATATGTGCACAATATGAACAATACTACTAAGTGAATAAATGATAAATAAATATGCAAGGCAAGAGATAAGAGTTAGAAAGATCAAACCACAACACAATAATTTATAGTGGTTCGGTAACGAAGCACCTCTTCGCCCTACTCCACTCCCCGAGCTTCAAACTCGAGAGTTCTCTTCACTATGTCAACAAACTCCCTTTAGGCGAAGAAAACCGTACATAACTAAGCTTACACCGATTTCTGACACTAAGCCAAATGTCGAGTTCTAATCCTAGCTAGAACCAATCTATCACACCTTTTGTATTTTGAGGATTAAAATACTAACCGCACTACTTCACTTCACTTCACCTAGACACTAACATGATCACACCAATCTAACTCTTCTTTCTATGATCACCACGATCTAACTATACTTTCTATGATCGCCTCGATCTAACTATTACACACGACAATACAATATACACAAATGATTTACAAGATATGATAAAATCGTAACAACGTTACGAGAACACAAACTAAACTATAATACTTCTTGACTTGATGATAAGAAGTATTCTTCTCTTGCACATGAGGAATTAAGCTTGAATCACTTGGAAACAAATGCTTAAGATTAAATGATCAAAGGATTGTAGGTGAGGTATAAACTAATTTTAGACAGAAAAGAATGAGTGCAAAAGGTGAGAAAATCAGTGGAGAACAGTCTACTATTTATAGGTAGACCTGGAAGCGTTTTGGACTGGCCGACCCCCTTAGCTCCTAGGCCGGCCCCCTTATCACTAAGGGGGCCACCCTTATATTTAAGGGGGGCGTCTAGGCCTGGACACTCCTTTTTTTTGTCTTTTCCAAGAGAGGTGTTTTCTGAAACATTTCTAGCCGTTTTTAGGTAGAAAATTTGAATTCAAAATATTTATTTTGAATAAAACATTTCTTTTAAATGTAAAAAAATGTTTTGTAAAAGTTATAAAAATGTTTGTAACATTTTATAAAAAATGTTAGGTTGAATAAAAATTCCTTTGATCATAAAATGCATTAAGCATTTATTTATTCATACATTTAAGTGATTAAATTTTTGAAATAAAAATTTACTACTAATTACTTGTTTTCGTTTAATTTTACATTGAGCGTTTTTACATTTTGTGATTATCAAAACATAGAGAGATCGAAAAATATTAGGGATAATTACTTGAAAATGTATCATACTTGTCACTTTTTGTTATTGTGTGTATTGAACTTTTTTTTTCTTATTGTATGTACTGAACTTTTGAATTTCGACCTTTGTGTGTATTTTGTCACTATTTTAGCCATGTAGAATGACCATTTTACCCTTCGAATTTTGAAAAAAGTAAGGGTAAAATGGTCAAAAATACACACAAAGGTCGAAATTTAAAAGTTCGATACACACAATAAGAAAAATAAAAGTTCAGTACACACAATAACAAAAAAGTGACAAGTATAATGCATTTTCAAGTAATTAACCAAAAATATTAATAACATTTTTGAGCATTATTTCTATCAACAAAATCCTTTAGCAGATTCGAACATGGGTCATTTAACTCACGTACAAACGCTACAGCCACTAGACCAACCCAATTTTTGTGATTGACAATTCAAAATAAATTTGTCATACTTTAATTAGCTACTTTCCTCACTTATCTCATGATATCAAAGCAGAAACTCCGGGTATATTGTTAAAGATATTTAATCATCTTCAATGCCATTAAACCCATTTAACTCGGCGTTTCAAAATTCAAATCCCCACCAATACTCATTATTCTCTCAATCTTTCTCCATAATTATCTTCAATCGTGTTTTCAGTAATCCTTTCCTCTTAAACTCGCTTCCCAGATCAAGACCAAAATGAGGGTTCTAGCAACAAAATTAAAATCGAAATCATAGATTTAATCATTCATCTTGATTTACAAAACCTCGATCAACAAGGTATGTCTTTTTGATTTTTCTGTAATCAGTGTTTGCATTTGATTATACTTTAGGTTTATGATGGAATTGGTCTTTTTCATTCATAGGTTGATTTTATGTGTTTATTGTTTTTTTAGGACCATGAATATGATTGTGATTAAATGAAAATGATTGCTTTACAGTAACCCAAAGTAAAAACTCAAATATACTTGATAATTGTTGAATTGATGTTTTATTTGATTTATATGTCATTGTTTTATACATATCAAATAATGTTAGTTAGTTATGCATGTCACCTATTATGAGATAGGATAATTAACTTTCCACAATGTACTCTTGATTTTGCTAAACTTAATTCATACAAATGCCTTTCACCAGGAGATTACCGGTTATCGGCCATTGCAACCAAACCTGATGCTAATTCGGATTTTATCAGGTGATTATGTCTCAATGTTATAACTTATATGTCAATGTTCCATTGATGTCACCCAAGTTTTAAACAAAACTACATGGCTCGGTTACTTGCAAATAAAAATGTGATTCTTCTATTTTTGTTGCTCTTGTGAGACTGGATGCATCAGTTTTGAGGCTGGTTGGTTTCTCATGTACACATTTAATTTTTTTGAATATGTTGACTTTCTAGGTATCTAAAAAATGGCAAAAGTTCAATGGAGATCCAAAATTTATCGTATATCCAATCAACCAATCATAACCACCCATTTTTTCATTAAATTAAAAAAACTCACTTTTCAACTTTAAAAAAATATTAAATATCCTACAAACCGTTAATCGTTACGCAAAACGAAGCATACCATCGCGATGAGAATTAAATCATCTTTCTATAGAGGGGCACTTCTATATACTTTCGACGAACTTATTTTTCGATTTTTTTAAAGTTACGTCTGAAAAAATCACACGTGATTTGTATCTCAAATCACATGTGATTTTATGAAATCACATGTGATTTTATGAAATCACATGTTATTTGAAATACAAATCACATGTGATTTTTTAAGACGTAGTTGAAAAGAAAAACAAAAAAAAAGTTTGTCGAAATATATCAAAGTGTCCCTCTATAGAAAGATGATTTAATTCTCGTCGCGATGATGTATTTTTTTATCGGTTGACGATTTACCGTTTGCAAGATATTTTTTTTAAAAGGTGAAAAGTGGGTTTTTTTTTAATTTAATTAAAAAAATGAGTGAATGTGATTGGTTCATTTGATCTATGATAAATCCTGAGTCTACATTGATCTCAACTCTCTAAAAAATACATTATTTATTTTTGTCTATTACGCATATGTAATGTGTGTGGCAAATAGTTGATATATATCGTGAAATTTCAGGTCATGACAAATTTTATGCCACCGTCTCCGGCAGCAGCCTATTTGGCTTTCCATCCTCAAGACAATAATATTGTTGCCATGGGGATGGAAGATTCGACCATACACATTTAGAATGTCAGAGTTGATAAGGTAAATTTTCTCGCTTTTAGTCAACTTCATTACAACAATAAAATAGCCTGGTTGATGACTATTTTCAAGCACAATTGTGTACTATATTTCGAAGACAAATCGATTATTGGTAATAGAGTACGTATATGATCATGGTTAGCTCTATGAATGAACAATAAATTGTTCATGTTGTCTCAAAATGGTGTTATGTGTACTTAACAGTTACTAATTCAATACACTAACCTAAAATGTCATCTTTTTTTCTTTGCGCCCAAACAACTAATTGTTTTGCACGAATATAGAGATCAATTAGTTTTTAGTAGTTATTTTTGCAAACCCATATAATTTAATGATAATTTGATGATGCTAGCCCTAGCTCACTTAAACTGTCATATAACATTTATGCTATAAATCTGTAATTGAATTTTGATTGTCTTCATTTTGAACAATGTGATGAAGGAAAAAGCTCCAACAAGTGACACCAACCTGTTAAAATCGCCTGAGGATACCGAGATACAAGACAAAATAGTAGCAAATATTAGTTCTATAAAGCAACGTGCAGATCCACTGATTAAGGTAAATGTATATGGTAGTCTGTATTTACTAATTTGATTCTTTATAGCTTAAAAGGAAGCTAGTTACCGAAAATTCATATTGAACCAAAGTTGCTTACATTTGTATCCAATTATTCATTTAGAATTTTGATAAACTAGCATGTCACCTTTATGTTGGTGTTGCCTGGACGATATTTAAATTTTGCAGAACATTCAACAGACCCAAAGAGAAGTAGAGGGTGCTTCTATTCATGACAATGACAATGCGCCATATAATGATTTTGATTATGATTGTAATGCCGGTTTTAAAAATTTAAGTGAAAGAGTGCGTGAGCAAGGATTTAACAACTCTTGGTATGGATCCCGCGCTAATAGCACATAGCCTATATATAGCTAGAGAAATGGCTTTGACATAAAGCATAGTATATTTTCATCCTGTAGAATAATAGTAATCTTTAAACACACCTAAAAGAATGAAGAAATCTAGAGAGAGAAAAATAGTAGGAGGTTGCTTCTAGTGAGAGAAAGTAATAGAGAATGATGTATAGGGGTGTAAACGATCCGAGCTTTTAACGAGCTACTCGAGCTCGAGCTCGTTTTACTCGAGCTCGAGCTTAATACTCACGAGCTCGAGTCGATCTCGAACAAATATTAGTGCTCGATTAGTTTGACGAGCCGAGCTTTGAAAACTAATATTTGGCTCGGCTCGTTCGAAAACTCGTTTAAGTATCACGAGTCGAACGAGCCGAACAAGCTAGTCGAGCTTAACGAGCCGAACAAGCTACTCGAGCTTAACAAGCCAACACTTAATATATAAAATTTTAAGCTTATTTTATTTTAAAATTTTAAATATATTTTTCTAGTATTATTAAAATTTAAGTTGTATCTTAATATTTTATTTCTAAGTTACATATTTATTTACTTGAATGTAAACCTCTTCTTTTTTTCTTATACTTTGTTTTATAGGCTTTTTAATTTTCTTTCTTTCTTCTCTCTTTCTATGTGGGATGTGTTATTCTTTTTTACTTCCATCTTCTATATCTAATACGTACATTATCTGCTTTTTAGTTATTAATAGATTTTTTAAACAACTAAATGATAACTCTTTTAAGTTGTTGACAATCATGAACACAAGGAATAAACTCCACATTTTTAAAATAATCAAAATACAATTTGTGGTTTTCAGGGTTTGGTGTTTTGGTGTTTTTGCTCTCTTTATAACTGATTCTGTTTTGTAAAAGGGGCAGAAAGTGCGGCGTACTTGGTTGAAGTACGGCGTACTTTCTGAATTTTGCAGAAAAACCGGCGCACAATTTATATGTGCGGCGCACTTTCTGAAGAAATTTTGGTCAGTTTGCCAGAAAACTGTACGGCGAGTTTGAAATTTTTTGATTTGTAATAAAAAATGACTATTTCCAGAATGAAAACAATCCCCGGCAGCGGCGCCAAAAACTTTGATGTGTTTCAAAAGCTTTAAATTTATAATACTAGAATTACCGGTTATTAGACGGAAACACACGGGTAAAAGTATAACCCACGTATGTAGTATAATCTTTTTAGGTAAGACCAGGTCGTTCCACGGGATTGGGTATTCTAGGAAAAAGTCGCCAATATTACGAAAAAGGAGTATCTTATAGATTGTCACGGATCTAAAGATAATAGTAAAATTCAAGATATAAAGGGCATGTTTGGTTAAGGACCAAGAAACATTATGGATAAACTTGAGGAGATGAATGATTCACGAATTAAATTATAACCAATTTAAGAATGTTTAGTTACTTATAAAGATTATCTATTGTTCATAATGAAAAATCCTTTCGGCCTTTATCTTTTATTATGAAAATGCTTTAAGTGTGATTCGTGTTTAGTAATGAGTAGTATAAGCTTGCTAAGCCAAGTTCGTTAGACATATGTTTTAGCGTTAAAACCCTTTTGTACTTGGTTTAATGTTTGTTTACTTAGCCAATCCTCACAAGGCTAAGGTCTAGTTGTCATAGACAAACAACTTGGAAATCAATCACTTA
>BQNB010137931.1:0-15437 GCA_026074375.1 Tanacetum coccineum
GTTTTTTGTTAAGTCGGCAAAATATAAATTTAAAAATTGAATCATAAAAATATACACCACACAACGACACATCAAATGGAAACAAATAAAACTTTGTATAAGACCTCATATATTAATACCTGGCGAATGAGGTCGTAAGCACAATGGAAAGCCAAACAAAATAGGGTCAGCCCAAGCACATTCAAAAAGTAAATGTTTAATTGTTTCAACAAAAACATTACATATTGGACATGATGGAGAAGGAGAACAATGTCGTCTAAATAAAATCTCTTTTGTGGAAACCGAATTTAAAATGACCTTCCATAAGAATAATTTGTTTTTTGTTTGCATTGGGATATGCCATATTACTTTCCAAAATTTTGAAAAGAGATTTGTACTCGACTCACATGTTGTTGCAACTGGAAGATTCACCAATACGAGAGCTTGTCGATTTTTAAAAGTCCTAAAATCCTATTTACATTCACAGATTGTGTGTGAAATGGTTAATACATTAGTAACGATAGCAACTGAAAATAATTTTCTAAAGCAAAGTTTACAATTTTTTTTTCTTAATTAGGGTAAGATGTTTAATATAATCAACTCAAAATAGCAAGTTGCTATTATCACAATGGCACACAGAACAATACAATTCCGAACTTGCAATATGACCCCAAAGCACACTTATTGGGATATCATAATGCGATATCTAACATACTAAGGTAATTTTCCATCTCCAAATCGACCAAGCGCATCATTACTAATTAAAAGTAATCACTCATTTAAAACACAAAAGATGAGTTAAAACCCAACCACAACTCTTGACCCCTTAAACATAACGCTTCTGAAGCTTAAAACAAGAAATCTCGCCTATACACTATGACTGAGTGGTGATAATGCGAAAGTAGAAATGATTTAAAACACAAAAGATGAGCTAAAACCCAACCACAACTCTTGACCCCTTAAACATAACGCTTCTGAAGCTTTAAATAAGCAATCCCGCCCATACACTCTGACTGAGTGGTGATAATGCGAAAGTAGAAGTGATTGACTTATAAGATTCCCAATAACGTATAAATACCACATCATGAGATAAACCGGGCTGAACAACGTCTCAAGATCCTTACCACTTAACCCTTCTCTCGATCTGACCATCGGCCCTTGACTCTCGATCCGACCCTCGACTATTGACACTTGTTGAAACTACCTTTAGCGAAACATAACATGAAAACAAACGTGATCAAACACATATCCAAACCCTTGACCCTAGACTCTCAACCTTTCATGCAACTAACAAACTTACGAAGCTCAATTTGCACATGACATGCAAAACCATGAACCGTGACCTTAAAACACAAAAACCGTAACCATATCCAACACCAACGACCCTAGAGCATAAAATCATGACCAACCCAACATTCCCCAAACCACGACCCTTCAACACCAAAATCAAACTATCCAACACCTAAACCATAACCCTACAATCTTGAAACCCAAAACCAAGACCCTCAAACCCAAACCAATCATATCTTTATTGAGATAAGTGTAATCCCCCATCCCCCTCCAAGAACTGTACGACACTTTCATCTCGTACAACTCAATAAAAAAACACCCAAATATTGGTCGGAATGGATATGTATTAGAAAGAATGTTATTGGTTTTTGATTCAATCTGCTTTGAAGATATAAATTAAAAACCTGAAAGTTATTCTTTGTGGCGATAATACCAAAATATCAAGTTGGCTCAATCATTTGTATCATGATCCTTGCGGGCCTCTTAAATAATCTCGTCCTTATTTTTTTCTTTTTCTTTCATTTGATTTTGTATATATATTTTTTATTTGTAACAAATAAGAATTCATTTGTTAAGACCCCATGAATCGAATAAACCTCAGATTCATACTAGAACCATGATGATTCGATAAAAAAAATACTAAGTTACGCCCAGAGGTTCCCTAAGCATGACCCTCAAACTCATACACCTCTGTTAGTGCAACTATTAAGATATTTAATCTACACAGTCTCATTTGTTTTGTTGATGACAAACATGTAACTTGTAATACATAACATAAATTGTACAAAGTTACTCGTAATCATATTTTGTCTCAACATACATTAAACACATCTCGACGTCTCGAGTCCTCGTATGCTACAACACAGGTTCGTACATGTTTGTTATGATGTATTATGATCAAATCCCTTAACAAACCATTAAAAATGTTTAAAATACTTGTTAGAGCATTAAATTATTTAAGAGGTTAATCATTTTCTTTCGAACCTCATTTTATATTTTGCATTTACAAATATTTTTATACAAATATTGATGCGGGGTATTGTAACACCTAAGTTTTACAATCCTCCTAGGCAGAGTACCTAATCGTTGTAGTGTAGTATAGGCAAGACTCGGAGGATTGATCGTTCTCTAGGGGAATAAAGAGGTAGGTTTGAATCGTAAGTCACTAAGATCTAAGGGTTGAGAGAATAGTATTTTTGGGTTTTTATATTTTATGAAAGCAAGTGAAAATCTCGGGTTTTGAAGGAGGGTTTTTTTTAACTAAACTACAACTAATCTAATCCTAATCTAATTATGCAAAAAAAGTAAATTGGAGGGAACTCTTATAGGTAAACAAATGTGCTTACTTAATTATGCACTACTCCCTAGTTGATTCCTTTAATCCGTTGCCCGTCACCCTCGTTAGTGTAATGTATAAGTATTCCCTTTATCCTATTGCGAATTGGTCAGTTTCGCGTCTACATGATCACCTAATCCGGCAACTTCGAATGCGCTGTTCCCACCCAATAGTTAAACCACGCGCAATAAATACTTAAATAACTATCTACCCAAACGTGAGGGTTTCTTTTAGTTCTAATTTCGTTTCACTAGACGTCTATGCTAATTTAATATCTTATAGTTAGTTTTATAATGCCTAATGCGCACAACACTAACAAGAAGCAACAAATTAGATTTCATAAACTAAGTTTCATGCAATTATAAGCAAACATATATTAAATTTAGCCTAACATGTTAACAAAATGAAAAGAAAAACAATTAATCATCAAACACATAGACATATTTAAATGATTAAAGATTGGATTACTTATCTTCAAACCAACATGAGAGTATGTAAGTACAAGGGGCATAAAAAGCCCTAAAAACCGTCTATAGTAGCTACACAATAGACCTCCAAAGTTTCACACACGAATTATGAAAACAAAGGGTTTGTGTTTATATGAATTGGGCTCTGACGGCGTTGCTAAGGTATTGTGACGCCGTTACCTCGTCGAATCCCTTTAGGGGTTCTTCAGTCGGCAACTGGTGACGCCGTCACTTAGCAATTGTGACGGCGTCAAGGTCTTTTAGTGACGCCGTCTCCACATACTGAGGAGTCACACTTTGTGCCCAAAAATCCACTTTCTAGCCGTATTTGGTCAAGGCGCCAGGATGAAAGTCGCCAGCTTAAAAAGTTTTGTTTTGTCTTGTTTCTTCCCGAATCGAGCCCAAGTCATGTGCAATTCGTCCAAGTGCTTCCCAAATTCTAATTACACAAAAAGAAAGGATTTAGTACAATAATAGAGTATATTTGCATGATTTTGGGGGTTAAATGACCTCCAAAAAATGTATAAAATGACACCTCATCAAATATATCACTCTAATTTTTACACTAAAGTTTACGTACAAATATACACTTTTATTTGTAGAAAGTAAACTAATCATGTTTTTTCATACAAACTTTAAAGTTTACCTACACTAAATTACTACATCCGTCCCACATTAAGTGTCCAGTTTGACTTTTTCAAGTCTTTTTTCTTCAAATTTGACCTTAATTATTTCTTTTTATGTTATATGATACTTGATCCAAAATATATGAATGGATAGAGTTTTGAATGTATTTTTCATTAGTATAATTTTCATTAAGTATTATATAACACAAAAAAATAATATTTACGGTCAAAGTTGATGAGAAAAGACTCTAAAAGGTCAAACTGGACACTTAATATGGGATGGAGGGAGTACATTTTATTTTGTCAAACACTCAACTAGACATTTTATTTTTACAAAAGGTTGCTTGCACTTTACTTACATAAGTCTACTTTCCTTTTTAAGTAAATCAAAAATATGTTTTTACCTCATGCATGACATCACTTGAAGTTTACTTTCTTGACTTGTCACATCAAGAATATTTCCATATCTGGAAATATCCTAGGTAGCTTTTGGAAAGATTTGATTTTGATTTTGGAAAGATTTTCTAACAAAATCCAAGTAAGATTTTGTCTGTCGGACCTAATGACCCCTTTGCTATAAAGCACGGGCCCCTCAAAAGGGTCATTGGGGTCCGCGGACCTGTCAGCCAGAATTGCGTAAATAGGAGCCAATTACTAACACTTCGAACTCATCTTTTTGCACACCACTTAAAATATGCATTCTTTCCACCATTATCATAGGACCACATTCATAACCCCACCCACACCCTCATTAACACATGATCATAATGCTTCTAACTTTGATTTTGTTGTAAGCATAATCCCGAAATGATCCTCCAAAGCAAGCTTAGCGATATTGCATCCTCGTCCATCACAAGCATACACATATGAAGATCTATCACAACAAGCTTAGATAACTTGTGATCTTCATCCATTGAAGGCTTCCTACCAATAGAAGTTCATTTAGATTAGTCATTTCTATCCACTAGACATTTGTGTCTTGGATCATTATTATACATCATCTTGTATCATCACTACACCACATATTGTATCACCAAATTAGAGGTTAGATGGTTTATGTGTTTAGGCCATAAAACACAAGGTTTATTATGTTGGGCCAGAAAACATAAGACTTTGTTGTAACCGTAAAAATAAAAAAATGGAATGAAGGACTTGGATTTAGCTTTGTACCCGAAAAGGTGTAAGCGCGATTGTAAAGTTTTTTCCGCGAGAAAGGCATGTTGAATCTAGCGGAATAAATCTCGAGTTGGGTACTCGGAGAGTGGAGTAGGGCAGAGAGGATCTCCGTGACCGAAACACTATAAATCATCGTGTCCGGTTTGCGCCTTCTTTAACTTTATCTCTTTATCTTTACATTATGTTTATGCTTGTGTTGTGACTTGATACTTATGCTTTTGTTGTGGCTACATGTTTTATTTCATGCTTTCCATTATCTTATTGCTTAGACTATAATTGACACTTATTCATATTACATCACACTGATTGGAGATTGATTACAAAAATTTTTAAGTTTTAAAAGAAAAATTATTCACCCTCACTACAATTTTCACAATCCTACGATCATTCAATCCGTTAAAAACCTGACCATTCACCAGTCTCAACACCAATCCCACAGACTCTCCAACATCTACACTATGACCCTCCCAACACTTATTGACACTGCGACCATCGATCACTAGAACCACGACCCTCGAAACACTAAACCACATGACTTCACATTCACTAAACCACGTCCCTTAGAACTCTAAACCATGACCCTCCAAGCACTTGTTGAACCACAACCCTCGAACACCATAACCGCGATATTTGGACGCCTAAACCTCGCCCCTCTAACACCCACCAAAACGTACAGAGAAAGAAAATGACCTCAGGGACGAAATCCAGGCTACAAAACGACCAATGCACTTACATAAACTAAACAATACTACAAACCAATTTTTTGAGACCAGGTGCATTGAACAAAAACAAGGAATTTTTTTAACAAAATCAACACAACGTCACACCCTGCAACACTCCAGATTCCGTCCCTGAATGACCGCTCAACCATAGGTTAATGAAAAGAGTACATTAAAAAACACATGAAATAAAAGAAAAAGAAGGAACTGAATATTTTACATCAAAGTTTGTTAAAAGGGTATTGCTTTATACATAATAAAGTTGTGTTTTATCTTCTAAAACAGTTATATTTTTTATTTGAGCTTCATTTTTTTAGCCTCACTTTAGTTTTCATCCATGATCTTTAAAAAAGTCTGACGTCCCTAAACTAATATGATCATTATGACATAAGTGAACATATAAAACTTTAACTATGCCAACTTAGGTTTAATATATTTTATCTAGTTGAAAAGTTTAAAGACAAAATGGGCCGGTTACTGTAGCTACTGTAGCAAGCATGGTCAAAACGACGTAGTTTTAACCCAAATATAGTATATGTATATAATTATCCATTGTTTCATACTTCATCTTGTTTGCTCTATTTATAAATGGCCGTTCACCCACTCACTTAGGCTAGTGGTAATAATACCACACAGACGTGTCTGTCGTCTTGTGCGGCACCCCTAAGAGCACGAGGTATGGTAACCCTGTGTTTGGAATGTTGCCGGCGTTACCACACCGCTGTTCGGCGTTGGACTCGGCGTCGAGCCACCAACGCGCGTTGGTGTTGAATTTAAAAAAAAATTTGTTTTTAGGATTGTAATTTGTATTTTTAATTTAATGAAATGAATTTAGTTTGTTTTAAAAATTAGAAAAAAAAGTGGTGGGTCCCAAAAAGTTGTATTAATGGTGTTATGGTTACCTGGGCATTTTGGGTGTTAGTGTTATGGTGTTAAAGCTGATGTGATGTAGCGGTGTTAATGGTGTTACCATACCTTGTGCTCTAAGATTCACCCAATCATCACTTTCTCTTTTTCACTCACCCTAGTTACACGCTTGTTACATGGTTTTGTAGAGAACTTCGTCGTATGAATGATTAAGCTGTGTGTATTGTATTTTGAATGTGTGTGGGTGGTTTGTGAGGTAAATTTATTCATAAATGAAGTACATTTGGGTGGTGATGTTGTTATGTTATTAAATTATGTTGATGGTGAAATAATAGTGATGAAGTTGTTTATGCCACTAGTCTTATGATATAATTGTACAACCTTTTCCTTATAACCGGCAATGTATGTTTTTGTTTTTCTTTCTTGTTATAAAAGTTTCTCTAATCCAAGTGAAGTAAATATTTACAATAGAAATAAAAAATCTCCGTAGATCATATTTTATTGCCATTGTGTTATATGTATTTTGGTGTCTATTAGGTGATTGCCTCCTAAACGTTGTACTTTAATTGACAAGATCGTAGATTATTCGTATAGGTGGTACTCTATTAGGAACAAATTGTCTTCCATCACATGGAACAATTGGCTTCGAAACCCTTTAGAGGTTTCTACTTTGTAATCGTTTTTCTAATATAATTCCGTTGTTAAAAAAAAATTAGGTGATTGCCTGCAAAGAGTGACAATGTTGCTTAATAGCGTTAATTTGTGTATTTAATTTCTTTAATGTATATATCTGATTGTAGAGTAAGTGGAAGTGAATAAATTTAGTTATTTAAATATTTAAAAGATTACATTATCTTTTATAAGTAAGAGTAAGTTTTAAGTTTTAAGCAAATGTGTTTTCTTTTGGTATGTAGTATATAGATTCATTGTACGGATTAGACGAATACCCGCGCAAAGCGACGGTGTATACTGACAAATATTAATAATTGCGAACTTATGCTTCTGGTGTGACCCTTGATCTAACACTTACGATTTCAGTTTGTACTCATTGCGAGAAAAATATATGAGTTAGAAATGAAAAATGAAAAAAACTTTAAAATTTAATAATATTTAGACTATTAATTGTTGTTACCACTTTTAATTAAGAGTATACTAGTAATTAAACTTACTTTTTATTAAGTTTTTAAGTTTAAAAAAAGTTCTTTCACTTTATATATAGCAGAGAGATAAGTAACATAACTCTCGAATTTAATCGAAATAATATCTAGTTGTTATAATTTTCAACTTTTGACAGGCGTGTGACATACAAAATCGTCACGAATATCTTTTTTAAAATTATTCGGGGTGAACAGTACCAATACTTTCTAAAATATTAATTAAGCTGTACAAAATAATTATTGTGCATATAAATAAGTCCATAGGGTAGATGGTCCCATGATCATTCAAGGTCTCACTAACGTCAAATAGACACAATTTTTTATGTACAAAAGTTACATCATTTTCGTTTGTTACATATTACATCAGTTTCTTTTGGTGCTACTATTACTATCTTTTGACCCGCTAAAATAAAAGTATAAGAAAAGTAAAACCACCAATTTACAATGCAACACAGTTTTTTATCAGTTTATGTTCTGTACTTTTTGTCAGTTTAATACTTTTGACTTGTTAAACTTTATATTTTTTGTTTCGCATTTTTCGTTTAACAATTTTATAATATAAAAAAAATTATAAAATAAAAAAACCAAAAACACGAGAGGTACATATGATGTTTTTGAAAGGATCTTTATAACATGAGCCGTTTCTTTTATTTCCTAGAGTGCATGTCTAATTTTCTTTGAAAAGATAATGTATCCATTCATTCTAATATGAGTTAAGTGCATTTTTTGTCTTTGTGATTTGGTGCGTTTTTCACTTTTAATCCAAAATTCAAAAAGTTTCGGTTTTGGTCTAAAAAGCATAGTTTCGTTTCACTTTCAGGCCAATTTCATTAACCCCGTCAGTTTGATTAGTTTGACCGTTAGTTAGAAGGGTATTCTCGTCTTTTTATTATACTATATTATATAAACACACATGGTCCTACAAACCTCTCTATTTTTCTTTTCCTTTTTCCTTTTTCCAATTCCACACTCATATCCATCTCTTTCACTCTTCACTCAAATGCAAAACACACAGAAACGACGCCACCAACGAGGCAATGACCACCGTCGCCAGAATTTTGCTATCTACCACCAAACACCATACCCGCCACAAAAAAACACGCTAGCCATTATGATACGAATGCATTTAATTGGTGTTATGTATGACCCAATAACCTAATGAAAGCTACTACAATATAGAGTAGTGAATTAGTATATGAATTATTGTCACCATCTTATTTGTACGTCTAAACGTGATTACAGAAATAGTTCACATGGTTTAGTAACAAATATAAACATTACTTTGCTCGATTTTTCATATACATCCCTTCTAAACTAAAAAATATACATGTATATCTAACTTAATTCCCCCAATCTCATCTTTAAACATTTCTCACTTTAATGAACTATCCGAGTACCATCCACCACCACACACCGCTCTCCACCACTACCCACAGTCGGCTACCCTCACCCCTAACATCTCAAAACACGAACCACCACCACCCACCGTCGTTATCATCATCCCCACTTTCGTATAACAAACAACAGTTGATCCAACCCATTTATACAAACAACGGTTGATCCAACCACCTCAACATCACTCCTACATGTTTTTAATGACTAATCCCGGATAGTTGATCCTACCACCTCAATAGCAGCAACCACAGCAGCCAGATCTTGACCGGGTCGGATTTAGTGGTGGTGATGGTTTCATGGTGATATGGGGTGTAACAAAAAAATTGAAATAGCTACTTTCAATTCCAACAACTAAAATATAGCTAGTTTCTTGGTGATATGGTAGTGGTTGTTTGGCTGTGGTGGTGGTGGTGGTGGTTGTCGACGTATATGGTCTGATAGACTCGATCCGTATAAATGGAGCACCGATTAATGGACCACTCGGTAGGCCGCTCTAAGTTAGTTGTAGGATGAAAGGTTTAGATGAAAGGCCAGATGAAAGGCACCAGATGAAAGGCACCGGATGAAAGGCACCAAATGAAAGGCACCAGATGAAAGCATCAAATGGAAGGCACGTCGGGCGAAAGGCACACCCGGATGGAAGGCACGTCCGGATGGAAGGCACGTCCGAATGGAAGGCACGCCCGGATGGAAGGCACGCCCAGATGGAAGGCACATCCGGATGGAAGGCACGTCCGGATGAAAGGCCCACCGCATTAACCACCAGGTAATAGCCATGTGCGCATGCACACCTACTACCCCGACTTTAAGGGATATGTTCCCTGATATTAAGGGATCTTGTCCCCTGTGATGACGTCAGCTACAGTAACTAACGCACTATAAAATACAACCATCCTTGGCGGTTAAACACACACTTCACCATCTACCACTCTCTACTTTCTCTCTCTACTTTTTCTCTTTAGCTGAAGGGTGTGCTCCTTTATCCTGGACCCTTCATCCCCAGTCCTTCATGCCGGAGGGCACACCCTTTCCTACTTATATCCTACCTACATTCACATCACACACATTATATATGTATTCACATTAATAGAGTTCTGACTTGATCGTCGGAGGGTGGTCACCGGGGCTCCGGCCTCGGGGACTCATTATAACGGTTCTTTTATTGTTTGTAGCACGCTTCTATGCTCGGGAAAGAGAATGAACGGCACGTGGGAGCCGTCCGGCGGAAATATGCTTTGACAAATTGGCGCCATCTGTGGGACCCGTCATTCAATCTACCAGAGCTAAGAATGATGGGTCTCGTTTTCTATTCGAATTTTGTAAGACCTTCGTCTCATTCAACATGCTTCTTTCGGAATCATCCCTTTATGTACGGAAGGTCATGTATATGGTTGTTTGGCATGTTTCCCTCGGAATCATCCCTTTCGGTACTGCGCGGAAGGTCATGTATACGGTCGTTCGGCATGCTTTCTTCGGTACCACTCCTTTCGGCATTGCGCATGAAAGGTCTTACATGCGGTCGTTCGTTATACCTCTCGGTAGTCCGATGCCAATACAACTAATTTGGACGGCTCGCGTCTTTGGAAATTATAAATGTTGCAGACATGGGCCTTATCAAAATTGGATATCATTCTGAAATTGCTAATGGGTTCTTTATGCTTGACGTGTGTAGACGAACTCATGGAGTTACGAAATAATATTTAAAATTCTATCCCAGGATTCAAACACGAAACCTCTCGTACACACAACCAATGGACATATCACACCACTATAGTCCCCCTAGTTCAATGGTGCTATATTTTATTAGTGTCGTTGAACTTATATATAACAAAAATATTTTATCACATGGCCGCCGCCTACTGTTTTAGATGGGTTGATGAGATGAAAAAGTGGATGTGTTTGTATTTTTGTGTGTGTTGCTTTGAATTATTGCTAAGAATGGATCTGTAGAATTGTTTGGAATAGGTTGTTGCTAAAGGATTGGGGGCTCAAATAGTATCTCGGCTCCCCTCTAATTTTTTGTAAATCTCTTAAGATTCTTAATAAAGTGATTTATAAATAATAATAATAATAATAATAATATAATGATAATAATAATAATAATAATAATAATAATAATAATAAAGGGTATCTTAGTCATTTCACATATTCAAACGAGGGTATTTTAGTACTTTAAAGTTGTTCGGCTGGTCAAATCGACAGGGTTAGCGGAATCGGACTGAAAATGAAACGAAACTATGCATTTTAGACCAAAACTAAAACTTTTTTGAATTTTGAACAAAAAGTAAAAAACACACCAAACCACAAGGACCAAAATGCATTTAACTCTTCTAATATCTTATTAAAATTTAAAACTAAGTCTAGTTAGTATTTCACAAGTTAGCAATTTCAAATTCAATGGAGTTTAATTTCGTAAAAACTTAAACACACCCATGGTAAAAGGGTATGAAGAAGAAATCCCAAAGTCGACACCAACCCAAAACTAGCAAACTAACTATAGGAATTTTAGGAATAGATCAAGGACAATCACTTAAAATTTATTAAATTAAAAGAACTAAATAATATGGAATGGTTATTAATACCCCTAAAATGATTTCAATACCCTTCTAGTTTTTTTTGTTTTTTAATTTTTGATTTTATTTTTATTTTTATAATTTTGTTTTTGTTATAAAACTGTGAAACACAAAGTGCGAAACCGAAAATATAAAGTTTGACAAGTTAAAAGTATTAAACTGACAAAAAATACGGAACATAAACTGACAAAAAATCGGGAACATAAATTGACAAAAAACTGGGTTGTACCGTAAAACAATGAGGTTCCAAGGGAGTAGAGTTTATAAAAAGTGCAAAAGACTTGGATCAGGGTATTTTAATAACATAACCCAATAAATATACAAAAACACACAACTATTTGAGCGATCATACGAGCCAAACTGCATAAGAACTAATATCATTTTCATGCACATAGTGAAGATCGAAGTATATTTCAAACACACTTAACTTTCTGTAATATTTTATTTAGTTCTACTAATTTTTGAGCTATTTTGTATTGGAACCTGAGGGTGTGTGAATGGGATAATCAAATATCAATTTGGATATATAATTTGCATGGCGTAAGAATCACTTTCAGATATAATTATTTCGACCATTTATGTTTTAGATGTAATGAAACCCCACTTTGTAATTTAGAGAACCAATTTTTTCGTAGGAGAAAAGGATTATATATTTGTAGCATCAAATATACTACTTGGTGCTGCACATTTGCCCTTGTCTTTTTGTTATGACGACATGTAGTCAGTACAGGTGTGCGATTGTATTTGAAAAAACGTGTTTTTGAGTCAAGTAATAATAGTTAGTTAGAGTTCTTGTTAGCTAGTTAGATTCTTGAGTTAGTTACAATTTTGTTTTAAGTATTTGAAATAGTTAGTTACAAAGTGGTAACTTAAACAAGATCGAGTATTGTAGTTGATGATTAGACTAGAGAGACAATTATAATACTGATGAGGGATGAGATGGATACAAATAAAGGTTATGTAGTCGTGGCAAAAATATTGGTGGTGCAGTAGTTAGCCAACTAGGAGAAGGACACAGGGGGTGTAAGTTTAGTAGAGTTACTAAGATTGAGTTCTTTAGGTTTAGTGGTGAAGATGTAAAGGGTTGGACGTTTGGATGTGAACAGTTATTCAAAGTGGACAATATAGCATATATGACAATAAGGTAAATTTGATCTTAATTCACCTTTATGATCTTGCATTAATGTGACATAGGCAATTTGTAAGAATAATAATGTAGCCTGGGATTTGTATACAGAAGCAATATTGCAAAGATATGGGATTGCTTATGATGAACCATTCTCTGAAATTAAGAAACTTAGGCACACAAGCATTATACAAGACTATATAGATGTTTACGATAAACTTCTTTGTATAGTAGATTTGTCTGAGTAACAATCAATGAACTTCTTTATTAGTGGATCATAAAGTGAGACTGAATTAGTTGTGTGGATGTCTAAGCCAAACACACTAGCTGAATTGTATGGTCTTTGTAAATTGCAAGAAGCTAAGCAAAGCAAAAGCATAAACCATTACTTTCCACACCATATGGCTACACTAATCCAATAACTATTAATAGTCCCAAGCCATTGGCTTTGCCTTAACCAAACTTTAATTGGAGAAATAGACTTTCTACATCAGAGACTCTGCCTTTTAGGAAGCATTTGACTTAAAAGGAATTAGAGGAGAAAAGAGCAAAGAAGTTGTGTTTTTATTGTGATAAAAAATATGCATCATGCCATAAGGGTAGTGGACAAGTGTATTCTTTGGAGGTTAGTGCTTATGTAGAAGAAGAGGGGGAAGAATTTTTTGATGAAATTGAAAAGGAGTGTATGAATAAGAACAATAGTCGGCTACATAATATAGCAATGTTGCAAAAATGGGCATAGGCGGCCGATTAATCGGCGCCTAGGCGCTAGGCGGGGATTAACCGCTCAGATTTTTACTAATCGGCCTTATTAATCGGTTTTGTCAAAATCGGTCAAATTACCGATTAATCGGATAAAAATGGCCAAATCGAGCATGAATCAGCCAAATCGAACAAAAATCGGCTAAATCGGTCACATAGTTTCAAAATTTTATCATTTTATATATAAAGGGTGCTACTATATGCACCCAAGTTTTTCTAGTCAACCACATTGAGAATCTAAACCTGCTTTTATTCTCAACTTTTATGCATTGGAAAAATAAAAGACTAAAAAGTTTTATTGAAAACCTAAATAACTTTAACAATCTAAAATACTCCGTAATTACTTTCACTTTTGTTAACTTCTATTGTCTCTTTCATCCTTCCAACTCTCCATCTCACAACTTCCTTTTTCACATTTTTTCTATTTAAATATCCGCCCATCACTATGTGTAGTGATATCGAGCATCATGTCGCCAAAAAAACCATAAGAAATCACCATCGTCTTCTGCCATGTGGCCGGAAAACACTGTCAAGAACCACCGTTATCTTCTACAATAACGTCGGAAAACACCACCGGGAACCACCACCTCCACTTCAAATGGGTAAATCCATGGTCATCAAAAAAATGCAGACTTTTTGGATTTATGTGGTTGATCCTGAAGAGGCATAATGAGAGAAAAGAAATAGAAGTGGATTCTTTGTTAAATCTAATGACATGGGAAAAGGAGAAATGAAAAAGTCAAAAAAGAAAAGCAATAATTATCTAATAATCTTGGTGTATTTAGAATGCCCCTATATAAATAATCCAATCCGATTAATCCTCGCTAATCGATTAATCGCTAGGCGGTACCCGACCGTCTGGCTAGCACATAGGGATTTTTGCAACCTTGGAATATAGGACAAAAATGGCACCACATATATCTCTGAATGCAATAATAGGGGTGTATAACTACCAAACCATGGGAGTTAGTGGTTTTGTAGGAACATTTGAATTGCATATCTTCGTAGATTCTGGAAGTACTCACAATTTCTTAGATAGTGGAACTGCAAAGAAGTTAGGAGGTGAAATAAGAAAAACTTTCCCTTTGCAAGTGACTGTGGTTGGGGTAAGACCTTAGTAAGTGGCACTATGTGCACTAACTCTACCTAAACTTTACAAGGTGAGAAGTTCTCCAATATTATTATGTTGTCGCCCTTAGGAGGTTGTGAACTGGTCTTGGGGGTGCAATGGTTGTCAACCTTAGGAGACATCAAATGTAATTTCCAAGAGCTAAAAATGGTATTTTCTTATAAAGGAAAGTACATGACTCTAAGAGGAACAAATAAGTCTGTAGCTCAATGGATGAGTGGTAGGCAATTTGAGGGAGCTTAATGTGCATCAATGACCTTGTGTGCGTATCTCGTAAGTATGCCGAATGCAATGAATGTGTCACAGAACCTTTTGGACCCATTAGTGGATGATAATGAATATGTCTTTGCCAAACCAAAAGGACTTCCACTAAATAGAAGTCATGACCACAGGATAGCATTGAAAGAAGGTACTCCTACAATCAATATTGTAACACCCCTAAATTGGGTCGCAACAGAATAAGGGTCCGGGGCGTCTTACTTCATAGATCAATAACACAAGATATATATATAGAACGACCAAAAAGTCGTTTAAAACCGATACATTGGATTTAACAAAGTATTTGTTACATAAGCTCGAAGCTTCACTTGTTCACTTGTTCAAAATACAAAGATTTCTAGCCCATAACAAATATACAAAATGTGATGCGACAAAATCTTTAATGCATGATATCCAAATCAAAACCACCAATGTATCCCTTGCACCTCATGCTTATTGACCTCCTGAAAAACATTGCTTTAAAACGTCAACAATAATGTTGGTGAATTCATAGGTTAGTAAAATATAATATGCAGGATCGCAAGACTTTCCCCGTGATAATGCAACAAATGCAGAT
>BQNB010137932.1:0-10560 GCA_026074375.1 Tanacetum coccineum
GAAATCAGTTCCATGCTCTTATGTTATCAGATTCACGAAATCATCTCCTTATAATTTATCAAATCGAAGGTCAAAGTAAGTTATGTAACTGATTTCGATTATAGTTTTGTTATTTTTGCTAATTAAAATCAATTATAAAGCTTATATATGTGATTTTTACTGTTTTATCTGTACGAATTTTTGTTCATATTGGGTTAGGTTTTTGTTTTATGAAATTTGATTCATTAATCATCATCTTTTGTTTATAGATGTACCGATTTTTAGAGTTTAGTAACATGATTCATTGAATAGAATAGTTGTTTGAAACGAAATTGAGAAAGAAATACATAGAAAACATGGTTACAAAAACTGCACACCAAGTGTTTGATAAAATGTCTGAATGAGATTTTATAACTGCGATGCACTAATTTTGACTTCCGGTTTGTTGCTACTCTATGTATCACCACGTTAGCATAACACGTGCTACGACGTTAGGTTACAGGTTTTAGCCCTAAATGTGGATACAATAGCAAAGAACCTAAATTTGATTAGACCATAGAGCTTTTAAAAAATAAATCACAAATTACAGTTTCATTATGCCTAAAAACAAATAAAGAACTAAAAGTATACCTTGACTTCTTTTGGAGAGGCTGCTATATGTACTTAAATAACCTTCAACTTGATACTTGTCAACATAATATGAACCCTTATTATAATCAAGGAGTTAAATAAATTTAAGGAATGTCAAACCTTGGGACCTGTTGGTCGCGCCCATACACAAAGAAAGTAATCAGAGTAACCAAAACCTTGTACCAAAAACTCTAATTTACCTCTCTTGTACTGATTAGTCAAAAATATTATCTGCTATTAACTAAAATTGAAAGAACCAACAGATTGACATAACGTGATTAATAATACATAGTGAATGTGCGTTTTCTTGCATGATGTGCGAGCAGGCAAAGACCTAAAGTTGGATACATATCTGATATTTTAACCCTGTTTTTCTTTTGTTTTCGTATGTATAGAAATATTAAAATAGTTCAACGATTTTAAACCTAATAGAGACCATAATTACTAATATAGGATAGGATAGCGTGCGATGTTGACTCGAGATTTTGACCATAATTACTATATTCATATGTCTCATTAGTATTCCTTTTTGTATAAACTTTTTGAACATTACGTATAAACTTTTTGATACATATATTCAAACAATGACTAAAACATGGAAAATGAAAATTTCCATTGGTATTTTATACAAAAATCCCCTTAAGAAAATACTCACATTTGCTAGTATCGAAGTTTATATTATTGCATTTAGAACGACCACAAATGATCGATTATTCCAGGGTCGATTTGACTTGCGTAATCCTGAGCATAAGTTTTGGCTTATTGAGACAGACGACTATGGAACTAACAATGGTCTTCCACCTGTTGTTGACAAAAGAATATTTTTTGTGCGCGAGGTTAGGGTTCTGACAGAAAGCTCTTGCCTACATATCAGTTGAAGTCGTAATTATCCTGGACCGACTGCAATGGATGCAGAAGTGGCTTTTTTGATGGCCAACCAAGCGCAGGCCATGCCTGGGAAACTTGTATATGACCCTTTTGTTGGCACATGGAGCATTCTAGTTGCTGCTGCTCATTTTGGAGCCATGACAATGGTTTGTCATTAATTTTCCATTTGGTTTCAACATTTTGACAAGAGGTGGCAATCAATGACATGTTCTTATAATATTGGCTTAATATGGGTCTTTTTTTCCAACGGGTCACATGAGTAAAAGTCTCTTCAAATGTTCGTAAATACTTGAAGCAAATGAAAGATTTATACTTTTTCAAAATGGTTTATTTAAAATTATTAAATACTGAAATATCATATAAAATAAGAAACAGACAAAAATAGTTGGCTCGCCAACCTAATCGGTATTAGAAATTTCTCGTTTCGACCTGTTACAATCACCCATTCCTTTTGCCACTTCTAACATTGCGTTAAGTTTCTATATCATTTATGTTTGAAATTCATTCACATGGCTTATACCTTGTACTTTGTTGTGGCCTATGTTCATATGATTTGCAGGATCATATCACTATATATTAGCATGTGTTGATAGTTCCCTTCACTAAGTTTATCAACTATGTGATGCACTAATTGTAACTAACTGATGCCCTGAATTTGATAGTGTGTTGCCCTGAATTTGATAGTGTGATGTATTAATTTATACAATGTGATGCACTTATATTTACCCTTTGTTACATTATGTAGTTTTTTTCTTGCATTATTGTGACTCAAAGATTCGTGCAAACGGTTTGAGCTATTTAGGGTTTAAGAATAAAGTATCAGTAAAGTTCTTATTTTTTCTATACATTCTCAAGTACAATTACCGATTTTGTTTGCTAACTGTATCATTTTGATGTAATTATGATGTGCAAGATGATTTATTGCCAAAAGACATGGAGATGACAGCGATCAAGATGAACCAAGAGTCTAAAAAACGTCTACATCCAATATGGCTAATTATGAAGATGAACCATTAAGTTTGTTTGGCTTGAGTAAAAGAATACATCGTTATCACAGCCCCACTCGGCTACTGCAATGCAAACCAAGAAACTATAAAACGAGGACAAAAACTGAATCCCAAGTGCAGGACGCAGAATTTTAGGCAATGGTTTTCATCAATTATTACAGATGATGATACTTTTTTTAAGTATAACTCTTGTTTTGAATAGTTAAAATTAGGAGACAAGTGTACAACTAAAATTATATTGGTTCTTGTGCTTAACACATTGGAAAACAGATGTATAGTGTAGTGTTGTATGAGGAGGTTTGTTGTCGTACAACAGAATGAAAGATCACATGTTTGTTTGAGTACACTTGCATTTTCTTTAGAAATTTTTGTAATATATTAAAGAAAGTTTATTTTTATCTGATAATGAAATTAGATAACATATGAAGAAAAATGCTATTTTTACAGAGAGCATATAAGCTTTGTGTCGCGTATGTACAACTGGATTAATATTATGTTTTCACTGCAAAGAAATTCTATGATTCATGAAAAGATAAGCATCAAGTCCACAATTTAAACAACCATTAAAACTGAGGAAACTGTAGAAAAACAGAGTTTTTGGTTTTTCAGTAGGTCACTATTTGTTAATCATTGTTTAACATGCTGTTTACATTTTCTCAATACACAAATCGACAAAAAATAAGAGAATAAGAAAAAAACCAAACACACTTTAATATTCCTCAACAATCAGTACCAGTGGTCTGAAGCTAATATTTTGATGAACTTGTTTGAGTATAGAGGTATATAGCAATACAGAATATGACTTAATTTAAATTTAGGACCATTCAACAGTAGGATACATGGAGATGACAGTGATCAAGATGAACCAAGAGTCCAAGAAACGTCTACATCTAATATGACTTAATTTAACCAAACTGATGCCTTAATATAACCAAACAGATGCCTTAATTTAACCAATAGATGCCTTAAATTTACTAAACAGATGCCTTAAATCATAACATATTGCATTACTTGTTTATAATTATTACTTTAATAATTTAATATTAAAACAATGAATACATCAAATTCCCTTAACTTTCTTTTTTTAAATTGCTTTATTGATTCAATCTTGTTTGATCATTCGGCAATTCCAAAAACACCATCTTCCAGGTTAACTTTTAGGTTATACACGTGACGTATGATGTCCCCTTTACCTTTTGCTGCAACATCATTATTGAATTTTATATAAATGTAAATAAAATATCACACCATGCAATTAATCATTTACGTAAATATTTAACAGGTGAATTCTTCATCAATCGGATTGCTCCTTTGGTAAGTCTTTGTTTTCTCGGTTGTTCAACATACATATAAGCTTCTTTAACTAGCAACCTGCCAAATCCCTCAATCTTCAGTTCGTATTTTTCTCTAAGATTCAACTTCATTATATCCCGTGACTTCATCAATGGGGTTTGTTCTTCAACAATGACTTGTTCCGATATTGTTGCATTGAGGTACAAAAGCTGCATAAACATAACAAAAAAAGAAAAATATAATGTCAAACGAGTTGAATAATCATTATGTAATATTACATACAGATGCCTTATGTAATTTAACAAACAAATGCCTTAAATTTCACAAACAAATGCTTTTAATTTAACACATATGCGTTAAGATTTTCACACAGATGCCTCAAAATAAACAAACAAATGCCTTAATATATTTCCAGAGATGCCTTAAACTAAACAAGCACATGCCTTATACTAAACAAACATATGCATTAAACTGAACAAACAGATGCCTTAAATTTAACAAACAGGTGCCTTAAATTTAACAAACAAATGATTTTAATTTATCACATAGGCCTTAAGATATTCACACAAATGCCTTAAGATAAAAAAAACATATGACTTAATGTATTTCCATAGATGACTTAAACTAAACAAGCACATGCTTTATACTAAACAAACATATGCATTAAACTGAACAAACAGATGCATTAAATTAAAGAAACAGATGCCTTAAATTTAACAAACGAATGCTTTTAATTTATCACATATGCGTTAAGATATTCACACAAATGCCTTAAATAAACAAACGTATGCCTTAATGTATTCCCAGAGATACCTTAAACTTAACAATCACATGCCTTGTACCAAACAAATATATGCATTAAACTGAACAAACAAATGCCTTAAATTTAACAAACAAATGCTTTTAATTTATCACATATGCCTTAATATATTCACACATATGCCTTAAAATAAACAAACAGATGCCTTAATTTATTCCCACATATAAATTAAACTAAACAAGCATATACCTTATACTAAACAAACCTATACATTAAACTAAACAAACACATGCCTTAAATTTAACAAACATATGTCTTAAATTTATCAAATAAATGCTTTTAGTTTATCACATATGCCTTAAGATATTCACAGACGCCTTAATGTATTCCCACAGATGACTTAAACTAAACAAGCACATGCCTTATACTAAGCAAACATATGGATTAAACTGAACAAACAAATGCCTTGGATTTAACAATAAGATGCCTTAAATTTAACAAACAAATGATTTTAATTTATCACATATGATTTAAGATATTCACACAAATGCCTTAAAATAAACAAACAAATGCCTTAATATATTTACAGAGATGCCTTAACTAAACAAGCACATGACTTATACTATACAAACATAGACATTAAACTAAATTGAACAAACAGATGCCTTATATTTAACAAACAAATGATTTTAATTTATCACATATGCGTTAAGATATTTACACAGATGCCTTAAAATAAACAAACAGATGCCTTAAATTTAACAAACAAATGCCTTAAATTTAACAAACAAACGCTTTTAATTTATCACATATGAGTTGAGATATTCACACAAATGCCTTAAAATAAACAAACACATGCCTTAATGTATTTACATAGATGCCTTAAACTAGACAAGCACATACCTTATACTATATAAACAAAGGCATTAAACTAAACAAATAGATGCCTTAAATTTAACAAACAAATGCCTTAAGTTTAACAAACAAATACTTTTAAAATGCGTTATAATAAACAAACAGAAACCTTAATGTATGCACCGAGATGCCTTAAACTAAACAAGCACATGTCTTATACTAAACAAATATATGCATTAAACTGAACAAATAGATGCCTTAATTTTATCAAACAGATGCCTTATATTTAACAAACAAATGTTTTTAATTTATCACATATGCGCTAAGATATTTACACAGATGCCTTAACATAAACAAACAGATGCCTTAAATTTAACAAACAGAACCCTTAAATTTAACAAACAACTGCTTTTATTTTATCACATATGTGTTAAGATATTCACACAAATGCCTTAAGATAAACAAACACATGCCTTAATGTATTCACATAGATGCCTTAAAGTAAACAAGCACATGCCTTATACTATATAAACATAAGCATTAAACTAAACAAATAGATGCCTTAAATTTAACAAATAAATGCCTTAAATTTAACAAACAAATGCTTTTAATTTATCACATATGCCTTAAGATATTCACATAAATGCCATAAAATAAACAAACAGATGCCTTAATGTATTCATAGAGATGCCTTAAACTAAACAAGCACATGCATTATACTAAACAAACATATGCATTAAACTGAACAAACATATGCCTTAAATTTAACAAAGATATGCCTTATATTTAACAAATAAATGCTTTTAATTTATCACATATACGTTAAGATATGTACACAGATACCTTAAAATAAACAAACAGATGCCTTAAATTTAACAAACAGATGCCTTAAATTTAACAAACAAATGTTTGTTAATTTATCACATATGCGTTAAGATATTCACACAAACGCCTTAAAATAAATAAACAAATGCCTTAATGTATTGGAAGTTACACAATCTCAAACTCTAATTGATAATAACTTGGAAGTTACACAATCTCAACATCCTAAAAAGACAACAATGCCACTTGCTGATATAACACACTAAACTGTGGCACATAAACTAAAACTTGCATACGAGTTGAAGCTAAGTTGTAGACGATTGAAACAAACGTGCAACCACAAAACCAAAACAGTTGATGAACTTGCAGCCACACCATATAATCCACTTTTAATAAACAAACTGAACCTGCAGACGAGTTCACACTAAACTTGCAGACGAATTGAAACAAAATTTGCAGCCACGAACCAATCATTAACTGAAGTTGCAGCAACAACACATTATCCACTTTTGAAAAATAATTCGGTTCCACTGTTGGACTCGTTACAGTGACCAGGCAGAGGTCAGAAACACAACCAAACCCTTGATTGTTGAGGAAGGTGTTTGAATCTTTAATGTTTCCATAAACAAGATTTTTGCTCGCTTGTGTGTGGATATGAGCTATCCCTCTTGCTGCTTAGTCGACTGTCCCAATCAAGCGAAATCCTATTTGCTGCAAGATTAGAATTAAATCAATATAGAAAATAAACAGCAGGTTAAAATGGGTGATGGTGAAACAAGTACTATTTGTGTGGGTCTAAATGGATCAAGTCGGGTTGCGTTGACCCAAGCATACTCTATTGCCAAACACCTCCAATGTGTATTAAATGAGTTCAATATTGCCAAACATAACAAAAATGTCAAATGAGTTTGAATAATCCTTAAGCAATATTAGTGTATTACGAAACATATAAATTTATCAAATGAGTTTAATAATCCTTATGCTATGATCCATACGGATGCATTATTTTTTATAATGCAGATGCACTAAAATATACCATATAAATGCCTTAATATTTCATCTGGATATTTCATATTTACATATAGTTATTTTAATACGGATGCACTAAAATATTTCATATATATGCCTTAATATTTCAATACACTAATCAAACACACAAAGGCTCAAACAGATTTCAGCGTTTGACGGATTAATCATATTGCCTACTCATACTCAATAGAATGCCTTAATGTATCACATGATGCACTAATAACAATCCCTAATGCAATATTCATAAATGATTTCATTATGATTTTATCTAATTGGAGTATAAACACACTATCAGCATCAGGTAGTGCATAAGAAGGCAGAAAACCTCTTTAGCACAAAGGGGGCAAAACTATATAGCCTCCAAAATCTATAAAATACAATCCTACCAGCAAAAGCATACATTATTATTTTATAATACATATACTGCCAAGGAATTCTTTATTAATCGTTATCAACATTGTGGAACGGTCTATATTTTGAGTGATATACGCTATACATAACAAGAGCTAGAAACCCCTATATTGAGTATATAGCCTGAGATCCTACTCCACGTAAACAAACTTCGGCCATAAAAATCAATTTGACAAATCCATCAAGCAACTAAGATTCACAACTTCCTCCTACCAAACTCAGTTCATGATGTTTGATCTTCTCGCAAGAAAATTCAGCCTTTAACTATCACTCTTCATTTATAAATTTAATGGACTTCCCCTAACCACATAAATGGTATCCTAGAAGATTTTAACTATCAGAATCATATGACTTACAAATGGTATCTTAGAAGCTTTGTCATTCAAAGTAGCCATCAATCCAAGAGTTGCAAAAAAAACAGCAATCAACCACATAAACAAAATGAACATGAAAATAAAAAAAAAAGTTCATAACAAAACCAAATAAAAAAAAAAATGAAATACATAAGACATAAAATATAACAAAAAAATAAAAAACTACAATCACCCCAACGACGTAAACTAAAATTAAAAATAACGACAAACGAGGTAATTTTACAAAATAACTAAAAAAAAGACAATAAGAAATCAAAACAGAATTTAAAAAAAAGACAAACAAAAGTAGAGAATAAAAAAAAAAACAACACTACCAAAACCTCCCCCCACCACCCCAATCACACACACACACCCAATGCCATGCCATACCACCTCCCAATCCCACCACACTCTTCCCCCCCCTCCCCCATTACAACCCCCATCACCCACCCCAAACCCCACCGAACCACACCCTACGCAACACCCATACTCAACCCTCCCCTCAGGCAGAAAACCTCTTTAGCACAAAGGGGGCAAAACTATATAGCCTCCAAAATCTATAAAATACAATCCTACCAGCAAAAGCATACATTATTATTTTATAATACATATACTGCCAAGGAATGCTTTATTAATCGTTATCAACATTGTGGAACGGTCTATATTTTGAGTGATATACGCTATACATAACAAGAGCTAGAAACCCCTATATTGAGTATATAGCCTGAGATGCTACTCCACGTAAACAAACTTCGGCCATAAAAATCATTTGAAATCCATAAGCAACTTAAGATTCACAACTTCCTCCTACGCAAACTCATTTCATGATGTTTGATCTTCTCGCAAGAAAATTCAGCCTTTAACTATCACTCTTCATTTACAAATTTAATGGACTTCCCCTAACCACATAAATGGTATCCTAGAAGCTTTTAACTATCAGAATCATATGACTTACAAATGGTATCTTAGAAGATTTGTCGTTCAATGTAGCCATCAATCCAAGAGTTGCAAAAAATCGCAATCAACCACATAACCAACCAAGTGCTTCATATTGAAAGCACACATAAACACCAACATTAATCAATAATATCCCCCACACAAAAACCAGATTGGAAAATAAAAAGCATACTCTTACCTTTCCCACAGTATCCGCGATCTGATCAATACACGGTTCAGGAAATGAAGTTCCATTGTCCCATACCAATTCATCATTCACATGAAGCTGAATCGCACAAATCAAAAGTTTTACCATATTACTCCCTCATTTATTTCAGTAAATTATACTCAACATAGAAACATCAACAAGCATGTCCTTAACAATAATAATCAATTTATCACGCTCAAAACAGAAATCAACAGTTTACATAATCTCTTTATATATATTGTCCTAATAAAAATCAATACATGTGTCATTTACAGTAAGCTGCAACACACAAACTGAACTATTTAAGCCAAGTGTTTGGGATTGCTTAATGTTTCTAGCTATCTACTTTTATGTATATAAGCCAATTATAACATTTTAATATAAGTAACTGCTTCTGCTTAATTTAGAAGTTTTCTTATTCCAAGGCAGTGTTGTAAGGCGACCACCAACCGCCTCGAGTTTACAAAATCGGCCAAAAGGTGGTCAATGCCAGTCAACACGATAGATATGAACTAACATATAAACACAGATGCTGCAAATTAACCTAATGCACCAAACATGAACACATATGAACTAACATATAACCTGATGCCCTAACATGTGATTCATATCATTCAATAATAAACACAGATGCTGCAAATTAGTTCATCACAGATATAGAATGTCATTCACATATTTTATTAAACACCTGGTGTGTGCAATTTTAATAAACACTTTTTTACACATTTTTTGTGAAAATTGTTACATATCCAGTAAAAACATGAGTATATGATGATACACTTTCAAAAAAACCTAAAAATCATTAAATCACTCATTTAAATTTGATCAATTAGCAAAATTAGCGCACTTATGAGGTAAATCTTGTTTGTTTCTTCATTTTCGAATGCTTAACTCTTCCAAAAACATGCTTATTTCTTTAAGTGTCATTCCATTCCACAATAACACTAATTACTTTATAATCTAAAAAAATGATGCACTTAAATAACATAAAAATAAAAATTCTGTAATTAAAAACTTACAGTTGTATGACGGATATATGACGGATGTTCTGGTGTGCAGTTTATGTGGTTTAAGCTTCTCCGGTGACGGTGGAGATGATGTCGGTGATAATGGAGTGGTTTATGTGTTTTAAAAACTTAAAGTTAGGGTTTGAATAATGGAGTGATGGAGATGATGGTGGCGGCGGTGGAGATGGTGGTGGCGATGGTGGTGCCGGCGATGCAGATGGTGGTGGCATCGATGGAGATGGTGTCGATGGAGACTGAAGGGACATATAGAGTGTACCACGGATCTGTTGTGTTTGTGAGAATGATGGGATTAGTGATGTTACCGTGTTTGTTTGTGTTGTTTTTAATTTAACCCTTAAAGTTCGAGAAACTTGCAAAAGCT
>BQNB010137933.1:0-17778 GCA_026074375.1 Tanacetum coccineum
AATATCTTGTAAGTAATCCCACCGTATAGAGTCGAATGCCTTTTTGAAATCGACTTTAAAGACTATAGTTTTAAACTTCTAATGATTGCACCACGAAAGAAGTTCATTAAGAATAAATGAATTGATTCGTGTGTATAACATATATATATATAGTAAAAGCAAATCGGCGAATCACTCTTGTGAAAGAGTAATAAGTTACTCACTAATAAAATATATTTCCGAAAAGTATTGATGAGAAAATTACCCTTAGGAAAGGATAAAATTCAAATCGTTCCCGAGTTGTTTTCCCAACGAAGCGTGAATATTGAAAATCATGTTTTGGTTCGTGATCACGTGCTTGAATATTCGATAATTTGGATTTTGAATTCTAAATCTAATGACGCAAAGGGAAAGCACATAAAGGCATACTAATCTAGGAATTAAAGCAATTAAAAAATCTAACGACATTTAAAAATAATGAATAACTAATTAATAACTAAAATTTACTAACTAATTAACTAAAATTGACAAATTAAAACTCTAAAAACTCAAAATGCAAATTTCTTAAACTAATTTTTAAAAGACATAAAATATTTTTTTATATTTTTAAACTATTTAAAACTATTTTTAAAACTAAATTAGACTAAAAGTTAAACTAAAAATACTAAACGTAATTATAATACTTTGAGAAAATTTATAAAAATACTAGACATTATTTTAGAGGTTTACAAAGAAAAACGAGACAAAAAGCTAAAACCATAAGCTATAAAAATTCAAATAAGCTGATAAGCTAAAACCTAAACAACGTTTAAGAAATAAATGAAACAAGAGATGAATGAAAAAGACCCAAGGGCGCACTTGGTAAGACGTGTGTGTTATGTGAGGGAGGTCACAGGTTCGAGTCCTGTGACTGTCCCTTTTTGCAAATCAATTTTTTATTTTTATTTTTGAAAAAGCTAAAGAATAAGCAATAATAAGAAACTTTAAAAAAAGGACTTAAATCCAAAACTTAATTATAAGCAAGAAAAAGATTGATCAAAGGTGACATATCGCTTAATAAAACTATTTTGATATTAAGCCTAAACTGTTTGGATTTTAGGACTCAAAAAGCAAATGTAAAACCAACAAGCTAAAAACAAACCTATACCTAGACCTAATAAGCACTAAAGACTTGAATTAAGCAAACAAAATAAGCTGGAAAGCAGATAAAAGGATTAAGATAGTGGATACAAAAGGAGGTTTTAAGGACTTTTACCAAAACTTAAGCTAAGATTTAGGACTAATAAGCAATTAGAAAAAGCTAAAAACTAAAAAACAGATAAAGATTAAGACTCAAAGAACACAAATAAGCAGGAATTAGTAAAATTATCTAAAAAATAAGCTATAAAAGTGAAAATGAAAATGAAAGATTACTAATTTTTTTGGACTTTTTGTGAGAAATTGTCTACTTGCAGATGAGATTTAAGATTCAAAAACTAATTTGACACACTTAAAAACTTGAAACAGATTAAGAACTTACTTCAATAAGCTAAAAATAATCAAAATTAAACTAAGTTAAGTTAGATTTTAACCACATTTTGATCTGCAATATGAGACCTTTTAGAACAAACTATGAAACTTGACTGTTTTGTTCTAAATTACTTAAAAGGTTAAACCAAAGACTAAGAACTTAAAACAGATCCTTATTGATGCACTAAAAACTAGTTTTGAACACAAAATCCACATCTCTAATAGATTTCTAAGAAGCTAAACTATTAAGCAGTTTAAACTAATTTTAGACTAGCAGACTTTAGATTTTGATAAAACAAACTTTAAAACTCAATAAAACTTAATCTAAGCTTGAGAAAACTAATCCTAAGTCCTAATTAGAGCTTATGCAAACTGATTTAAGCACTAAAATGGTTTGAACTTAACTTGAACATGCTAAATTCTCTTAACCCAAACACCCCTTTAAAAACTGAAAATCCAATTATAAACAAAAACAGACCTCATTATGCTTCCAGTTGCTAAAACAGATTAAGCACTATGACACTTAAGGACAAGTAAGTAGAAACCTAAGGAGGATAAGCTCTAGATAATAAGCTACACTAATAAGCTAATATGACATAAAATAGTACAAATTCTAATAAAACTCCAAACAAGCTAAATCTAAACTACAAACTAGACATTAAAAGCTATTTGAAGACAGGATAAACAAATAAGTAACATCAATAAGCATAAATAAGCATTTTAATAAGCTATAAAGGAAATTGAGCTAGAAAATAAAATTAGAAACATACATGGTCCTTTGCTTAAACAAGGACTTATAATGCTCTTTAGAGCTTAATCTACAAGCTCCAGCTTATTTTCATAAGCTGGTATGGTCCCATAAGCTCATACATTTCTGGCTTAGCATCCATTTTAAGCTCTAAACCTAACAATTGCTTGACAAAAGTAATCATAAGCTCAACTAAGCTTATAAGAGCTTAATTGAGTTTAAGAGAACATTAAGATGAACAGAAGTAGCTTATAACAGCTAATTGCTAATTTCAGCATTTAAGTAAATTGCATAAATATAAAATCTGAATTTAGAAAACAATGTAAAGTAAAATAAACTTTTATTGATCACTTAAAACGAGTACAAAGATGATTTGAAATACAATAAGCAATAAAAACTAAAAGTAAAGCTAATAAACTAAATTACAACTAAGATAAAGGTCCTAGGAACATTGTGACCAACAACTAAAATAAACGAAACTTATGTCACTAGGTAAACATAAAGGAAATTCAACAGATTGTGACAACCAAACGTGAACACTTAAACCAAACGAAACTTAGAGCTTGATGATCCCAAACCTTCACCTTCACCTTCTACCTTCTCAAAGTCGTCCAAAAGAGACTTGTCTTTTAAGTCACTAGGGAAACATTTAGCCTTTAGAGGATTAGGAGATATTAGATAACATGGTGATGATTGCTCTTTTTCCCCATGCATGCATCTCTTCCAACGACAAACCAGAAACCTGTTTGATTATCTTTTGGTGACTTAGAAGTTATTTCGTCACCTCGTCGTCTGTCTCATCAACACACAAGTTCTTCAAATAGTAGTCAGTTACTATGTATTGAGGAAAATGAGCAACAAACACTTCAAGGTGACCATGCAAGTTAGCCATTTCATACATTATTTTTATATCCCTATCATTTTCAACAATAGTCAATCCCTTCCTTCAGGAACAATCGGGTTTAAAATAAAACCAATGCCAAATATCCTCGTTGACTTTCTCAACCAACAAATCACACATTTGCTTATAAGACAACTTATTAACCTTAGATATCTTTAATTCTAAAGCATCTCCACCGTAGTTAAATGGGTAAATAAAGAAACAACCATTATAGAAATATCTAACATGATTTCGTCACATGAATACGAATTCCTGTGTAAAGATTATAAAATAACCAATTAACCAATTAACATTAAAAACCACAAATATTGTAAAGTCAAATATCTAATATTAAAGAACTTACACCCAGTCTCAAAAAAAATATATCGCTACAAATTGTTGAGTTTGACCTTTCAGAAGACATCTTGTGCACAAGTTAAAATACCAACAAATTAAATGAGTAGTGTTAAGGTAAATTTGTTTGTACGAGGTAGTTGTGTAGAATTTAATGTATCCTTAAAAAATAATATATATATTTAATGTCAACGGTCGAGTAGTCAACTTATTCTTAAAAAATAATAAATATATAAAGTATTATAGGTTGTTGAGTTTATTTATATCTAATAATTGTAAGGTTACTTACTAACATTTATTAATTGTCAAATCAAAGTGTAATTTACTAGTTGAGCAGTTGCCAGTCGAGTAGTCAACGGTCGAGTAGTCAACTTATCCTTAAAAAATAAAAAATATATAAGGTACTTATAGGTTGTTGAGTTTATTTATATCTATTAATTATAAAGTTACTTACTAACATTTATTAATTGTCAAATCAAAGTGTAATTTACAAGTTGAGCAGTTGTCAGTCGAGTAGTCAACTTATCCTTAAAAAATAATAAATATATAAAGTACTTATATGTTGTTGAGTTTAATTATCTATCCTTATAAAAGATTCAGCCCCTAAATTTATTGGGGTTGTATCTTTAAATGCTTTCAACCCAAAAACAACTTCATTCAGACAGTTACACATCTATTCCAGAATACAAACAATCCCTCATTAACAGTCATGTAGTTATGGCGAATGAAACCCTCCACATACCTCACTTCCAGCCTTAAAGAAGGTAACACAGATTTGATGAATATATAAATGGAATTCCTGCCAGTTTAGCTTCCAGGCATCATTACAGACATCATACCACACTACAGATAAGTTAAGGGAAAGCAAACATGTTGAGCAGTTCAGGAAACCCTGCATTTTCCATGTCAGTTTCCAAAGTTGCAACGATGTCTGGCTCTACACAGCCAAATGTTCTTTTATTGTTGGACTAGTTGGATGTGGATGTTACTGGCACAATCGTTGTAATGGTCGAAAGGGTATGGGATTGCCAATATTGCGGTGGAACCGATAAACGCTATTTTGACACCAGGAAACTTTGTAGTATGCTGATTCAAAGGTAAGGTTTAGAGATTAGATGTCCTTTCCTGATTATTGTTGCTAACGCTGCATCCTTGCAGGGTAATATGATTCACTGCAGCGCTAAATCAAGTGTGGCACACAATTTCCTTAGAATGAAAGAAGGTGATATCTATTCCGTTAAAAACTTTGTGTTTATCCCTAATAAAGATGAGTTTCGGATCTTTAGACATGATAGGTTCATGATTGAGTTTGATGGGGAAATCTCAACTCGAAAGGTTTCTGCCGACCCACATGGTTTCCTCAGGTATCCTTTCTGGCTGATTGAATTTGATCAGGTGGAACCTGCCCACAACAAGTATTTAATTGGTAAGCCGTTGTTTCATTTGTCAGTCTAATTGTTTAGCCTATGTTTTGTTGGCTGGTTATACTTACAAACAAATTAATGTCCTACAGATATAGCCGAGTATGTGACTAATGTTGGGAGGACAAGTTATACAAAAACAAGATCCAAGACCCTAGAGTTTTACCTGGAAAATCAGAGGTTAGCACTATTGAGTGCATATAAATCATTTGTTTTGCATAATTATGATGGTTATGGTTGTTATCTTATGACACAGGGGCCAGTCACTTAGGGTAACTTTATGAGGTGAGCTTGGTGATGTTTTGGTCGAAAAGAAGACAAGACATGCAGGAGTTTGTGCCATGGTTTTAACCGGAATGTCTGTAAAGGAGTACAACAGTAAGGGCGCTTGGTATTTATTTAAGTTAACATTTTATAACACTTGCAAATTCAACTAAATGAAATGCTACCTTGCAGATAAGTTGTATCTATCCAGTACTTCGTCGACGGTGTTTTGTGATGATGATGATATTCCCTGTCTGCAGGAATTAAGAGCAGATGACAGGTTGGTTCATGCACCATCATGTCACTTGGTTTATGAAATTAATCACACTTACATTTTCCATCAATGTGTCTATCAGCCGTGCCGCGCCCATCAAGGCTCCGTTGCCAATCGATTGTACCCAGCCAAGAGAAGGGATGCTTGAAAATTTGTTGATTTGGGCCCGCAACCGCCAAAACAATGTATGTCTATTTTTACCTGTAATGGCAACATTTCATATTAGTTTCAGGCCCGATATGTATCTAGACTTTGTGTTTGCAGACAACAACATTTTATTGTAAGGTCATGATTGAGAACTTCCGGACTAAAAAAGGGTGGAACTACCCATCCTGTGGCTATGAAAAGTGCAGGAAAGGTGCTTCGCGAAAAAATAGGAAATGGGTGTGTGAGGCATGAACAGGGCTATTGACTATCCTGTTTTTAGGTAATGTTGGTTATGTTAGTTACAAGGACTGAATAAAAATGTAATGTATGCTTTTTTTACCTTTACACACTACCTTCTCCTTGCAGGTACATACTTGAAGTCGTGGTTGCTGACGACACGGCCCATACCGTCGTGGTGATGTTTAATGACACTTCCACCAAACTGCTTAAGTGCTCGGCTGAGTCACTCATGGGAACAGAAGATGAAGGGTCCGATGCAGATGATGACTTGAACTTGCCCTTGGCTATAAGGAATCTCATTGGGACGACGCACGTTTTGGAAATCAAATCCCATACCTACTACGAGTATGGTACCTTTGAGAGTTTTAACTGTTGGAAGATCAACCCAAGCGAGACAGCTAAAGACAATGCCTCCTCTAGCACACCAGCGATAACTGCTAATGATGCAGAGTTGTCAGAGAAAATAGTGACGAAGCCGCCTACTGTTTGCACTCCCTTAAAGACTATTGAGGCAAGGAAGCAAAAGGGGTTAGTACATCATTACTGACAATCCGATAAAAAAGGATGCCTCATTTGGCAAGGTTTTTTTCTCAGCAACAACTAACAATGTACCGGGTGTACTATTATTTTAGACATGAGCTGGAAGATTCGGATGTAGACGAAGTCTGTGGACCGTCTGTAAAGAAAGGAACCTCCAGTGCTGCTGTTGTTGTGGACACCAAAAAGAAAAGGAAGAGGTCAGCATTGATGATGAATCAGAAACCATGTAGGATGCCATGCTTCAGCAAGTCACGCTCCACTATGTCTTCATCAAACACGCAATCCATTAGCTAATATTTAAGGAGACCATTTAATTTACACAATAATGTGGCATGGATCCTTTGATCCTTTGTATCAGACAGATTGCACCATGTGTTTGGTTTCCTTTTAGACTACTTTTTCTTTGTTCCGAATGGTTCAGAATTTTGCAACATACGTTTGCTTTCATTTTAACCACAGATTGTTTAATTCAGATAATCGCACGCCTGTTGGACTTTACAGTGCTTATAAAGGACTGCATGTTTGGAGTCATATATGATTTTTAGGACATAGTATATTAACTATGTATGCCTTTTTAGGGCCTGTTATTCTGCAGGTACACTGCCCAGGGAAATGGACCAGTTTAGGAATTCAAGAGTAGTTGTTTCGCATACAAAAACAATTGTAAAGATAATACAGACGTGAAGACCAGGTTATAACGTGGACAGGGGAACGACGATTAGTACGGACGCATATGTCACTGCATCTATATTTTTAATACATTGTAACTAAGTGTTTCTCTTAGACTATATCTCATGTATGTCTATACGAATCAATAAAATTTCTATTTCATTCAACCTGTATTAAAGAAATGTGTATGGCTTGACACAACTAGGATAAAAAAACAAAATTGTTTATAGTGTGACTAACAAACCAGGTGTTCCACATGTATGAATGTACAGAATCAGCTAATTATTTCAACAAAAACCGCCTAGGTATGAACTAGGACTGGTCCATACCTGTTGATAAGTGTAAAATACATATATCCGTTTATACCTAAAATGGCCCAATTAAACCCAAAACAGACCAAAAATGGCAAAAATATGCTTGAATTTTGTGGTTTTGTTGTGTCAGTAGGATATATGAAAAATAAAAAGAAACCGTCAAAACTGAGGCAAACACTGACCACGAGAACGGAAGAGTGAACAAAGATACCGTTTTTATCATCCAATGCCACAAAGGAAAAAGTCAAAGCCTCAGTCAATATTAGTCAACAAAAGTCAACTACAATAAGACAAAAGCCCAAAACCCAAGTCCAAGCCCAAAAGGCCAAAATAAAAGCCCATTTCCCTTTTCTAAAACCACAAGGACTGATCCTGTCACTTTTGAAAGTGTTTTTAACACTTGCATAATTGATAATCAACCACAATGGCCTCTTTTGCCAACTTCCCAAAGTTTAAAATGAATTATCCCTCTTCACAGTTAAAAAACGCGCCAAATGAATAATTATAAGTTCCATTATCTTACCCGTTCCACCCCCTCCATACTCAACGCATAGGCAAATGCAATTAAGGGCAAAATAAGTACATTCATTTAGTGCAAAGTACATGACAGGCAATGGTCAAATCGTCATAGATCTCCTCTCATTGGTCCATTTCCTCAAGGACAGCACACGTGGGTTGATGAAAGTAACACACCATCAATGGGATTTTACACTAAAATGCTTGCAAAAGAAGCACAAGTGTCACATCAAAGGAATGCCAAGCTGGCAATCCTTGTGATAGTGTGAAAGGATCTAACGACCTATATTGATGATCAAATGATGAGAAGAATGTACGGCTATGATTGGGAAGGCTAGAAGGATCCTTGGCAGGCTATAAATAGCCCCCTTCACTCACTCACACGGAGTAGAAAATATAGTGAGTTTTTTTTAGAAAATTTTAGCATATAGATTGTAGCTTTGTATAATTAATTTTCCAACTAAACTATTTCAATCTCCCTTTTTACTGTAATGTACTCAAGTTTTATAATTAATGAAGTTTAGTTTTTGATAATCTGTCATAATCTTTTATATCATAAGCTCTTTTCATAAGCTACTGTTACATAAGCTCATAATAGCTCTCATGAGTCTATAAGCTCATGATTTGAGCTTAACTTGTCTTAAATCACTACTTTCAACCTTAAGTCAGTTTAAATTCCTTATTACCTTGGACTGTTATGCTTTTGGAAGGGGAGCTTAAAATGGATGAGCTCCCAATGACTTATACTAGCTTAATTACATGAATAAGCTAGAGCTTGTAGCTGTTATTTTAGTATTAGCTTCTGTTTAGCTGAAGTTTAAAGTAAGTTTCCTTTTAAATTCCTTGTCTCTTTACTTATTTAGCTTAAACTGCTTATTAGAGTAATACTGCTTATTTGCTTATTCTACTAGCTTATTAGTGCTTAATTCTCTCTACTTGTGCTTATTAATCATTAATCTTAATCTGTTTTTAGCCTTATCATAATAGATTCTAGTTTTTTCATAGTTTTTGTCTTAATAAACCATAAAACCCAAAAATATATAGCATGAGTATTTAGTATCAAGAAATTCTAGCTTAATCATTGTTGATTCTATGTTTATTACGGTATTATAATCTTATTGTTATCTGTAAATAAAGTACATGTTAGGTAGATTTCCAATTTCATAAGCTCAAATCCATTTCAGTTCGATTTCTAAAGGTGTTTAGTTTAACACCATTTTTGACCCTAAAATCAAAGGTTATATGGTAATGTATTTTAGGACAGCTTAAAGATTATGTAGGATTAAGTTAGAGAAAGTTTTGAGGGTTTGATTAAGCTACAATTCATTTTGAGTCTTATTGAAAGCATCTCAGCACCAGGGGTATTTTTCCTTCATTTTTGATTGCTTAAATTTGGATCTAAAGCTCATTGAGCTTAATTCTTGTTTGTGTTGTGTTTTTATACACTCAATGAGTGTGTTTTGATCAAAGGGAACCAAGTTGGTTCATTGTAAGTGTTTGTGCAAGTAGTCATTGCAACAGCAGTTACTACAGTCACTGCTGTCATTTTTAAGCTTTATTTAAGCTTAGTTTTGTTAAGATTTAGACTTTTAGATTCTCATAGCTAATAGTCTAGATATAGCTTATTGTAATTTGAGCATTAGTTTTAATTTTATAGCTTATTACCTTTAGTGCATTTAGCTTTCAAAGTCATCAAAAATTCTAAAAAAAGCCAAAAACAGTAGGTATAAAGTTAGTTTTTGATCTTTGATTTTCATCATCATTAAGTGTTTTAAGTGCATTTAGCTTATCGTTTCTAGATAGTAGACATCTTAAGCCTTCTAGAACAGCTTTTGTTTTCAAAATTAAGCTTATTTTGTGCTTTGTGCAAGTGTTTGAGTGTAGGCAAGTTTTTTTTAAGCTCTTAAGCCCATTTACTATGATCAGCCACCTAAATAAGCTCTTAGAGAGCTTATTCTTGACTTTTAGCCTTAGAGTCTTTTATGAAAAATGCTTATTAATAAGTTTTAACAACTTTTGTTCTTTGAGTTTTGAAAAAAAAAGGGAAGAAGGGAAATCTCGGGTGAGCAAGGCTCGAACCCGAGACCTCTACCCTCCTCAACCTTTTAAAACCCACGCCTCAACCATCACGCTACAATAGCTTATCCGTCAACTCTTCATTTCACTCTCTATTTAACCTTTTTTTTCTCTTCTAGTAATAAATAAAAGCCGTAGCTTTTTGTGGCTTATTCCCAGCTTATTTGATAAGCTGGTTGCTTCCTTTTAATTTTCCTTTAATCTTTGTTACATTTAGCACTTTCCCTGAATTTTTGGTAATTTTCCAATTAATATTTTATTTTTAATCATTTTTCTTAGTTTTAAATCTTAGGAAATTAATAGAAAATAGAAAAAGTTTATAAAAAATACAAAAAAAATAGTTTTTTAGCTTTAGAATAAATATTTCTAGGTTTACAAGCTTTAAAATCATTTTTACCACTTTTAGATTTTTATTTCCATTTTAAGGCCTTTAAATTTAATTTTAAAAATAGCATTTTATTATAAAAAGTAGTGAAAAATAGTTTTCTGAGTTCTTATGTTATTTTAGACTTTTCTAAGCTTAAAAATCATTTTTCTAGATTTTTAGGACTTAATTTGCTATTTTCTAGGATTTAATTAGATTAAAATAGGTTTTAATTCATAATAAATTAAAAAATAATCAAAAAAATAATTTTCTTTTTCTTAAAACTTTCTTTTGTCTTATTTGAGGTTTAGAAATTTAGTTTGCATTTTTAGACTTAATTTTGCTTTAATTGCTTATTTGTAGCATTTTATTAGCTCTCGTTAATTGTCTTTTTTGCTTAATTGTTTTTATTTTACTTGTTTATTAGTTATAGAAAATCCAAAATATCTTTGTTATCATTCAAATCAGTATCCGAACTAAAACGTGGTTTCGATTGCACAAATCGTTGGGGAAACGACCAGGGTGATCATTCTTACCCGGTTTAATATACGTATTATATATTATATTATATATATATATTTTTGAGTGTGAATTTTACTAAGGGTAACTTGGTAATTTTCTTAATTGCTCTCTGTAATATTATTATAGTATATTTTACAAGTGTATTAAAACTACTATCAGTTTTTGGCGTCGCTGTCGGGGATTTGTGTTAAAGATTCCGTCGTTTTACGTTTGTTGATTTGGTTTGAAGATCATTTCGTCCTCGAAAGTTTCATTTTTGTTAAATATTTCAAAAATCCAAAAAAATAAAAAATATAAAAAGTAAAAAAAATATTTTCTTTTTCTTTTTAATATAATTATCATAAAAACATATAAAAAAAATCAAAAATATAAAAAATTATCCTTAAAAAAAAGAAATAAAATAAACAAAGTTGGTAAACAAACACCAACATATAATACTCTTAATCGAGGTATTATCATAAATAAGTTCCGGTGAACTTGAAAAGTTCCCAAATCGAACCAAAGATTTAAAAACTTGCCATTTGTGTCACTTACGAAGTACGGCTCACCTTGAAAAGCAATTTTTGAGAGTTACCGTGAAGTAAGTTGATTATTTGGTTTTAAGTTGTCTTCCGTGTAACCGTTTAAAATAGATTGCTAAAAAAAATTAGTGTAATTTTTGTTTGCTTTTTAATTTCTTTATTTTTAGTGCATACGCACTCGATCGCAAGCTCGTAATCGTAATCGTCGTCAACAACAAATAACACCGGTTATTGTTGCGGAACCCGAGTTTCCAATGGCTGACAATCGTACCATGGCTCAAATGCTACAAGCTCCCATCGAGGGATACGAAGATGCAATTGTTGTTCCACCGATAAATGCAAACAATTTCGAGCTTAAACAACCTTTGATCAATCTTGTGCAAAGTAATAAGTTTACGGGTAGACAAGACCCTCATAATCACCTTCGATTTTTCAACAAAGTCACTTCAACGTTTAGACATCCCGAAGTTCCGAACACTTCGATTAAGCTTTTGCTTTTTTCCTTTCTCTCTAGACGGTGAAGCCCGAGATTGGCTAGATAAGGAACCTCCTAGATCAATTCTCACATGGGATGACCTTGTTTTAAAGTTCATAAATCAATTCTTCCCACCGTCGAAAATAACTTACCTTCGGAATGAAATCACCACTTTCTACCAAAAACCGAATGAAACCTTCAACGAAGCATGGGAACGTTTTAAAGGACTTCTTCGTTAATGTCCTCACCATGGTTTCTCAGAATTACACCAACTTGATACGTTCTACAATTCTTTGAGTACCAATGATCAAGATGCCTTAGATTCCGCCGCAGGTGGCAATTTTCTAGATAAGATGCCTCGAGAAGGTTTAGCCATAATCGAAAGTAAATCCAAAGTGCGTTACTCAAGAAGTCGTCCAAATGATTCAAGAGCAATTACGAATGCTCCGTCTTCTACTTCTTCACCTTTTAATAATTCTTTCGAGATTAAACAAATGGCCGCCTTACTTGAAGATAAAATGAATATTCGAATGAGCCGTTTAGAGAAAGCGATTAGTGAAAAGAATGCTACGACTCCTGCTACCGTCAAAGCAGTCGAGGAAGTTTGTGTCACATGTGGTTCAAATCATAATTTCAACAATTGTCCTTTAACAAGGAATGATTTTCCCATTTTTCATGATAACATTCATCAATTCCAACAAACTGCCGCCGTTGGCAATTTTGTTCAAAGGAATCCTCCTAATTTGGCAAACCAAATGAACCAACCGGTTCAATCAACCAAATGTTCAAGAGCAACCAAAAACAAACCAAAATCGATATTCAAGGAAACAATTTCATCGAATCAAAACCGGGAGGAAATTTCAACCAAAAACTGCAAATACAATCAAGGAGCCGTTTATTCAAGCCCCCACCATACCATCCACCCACAAATCAACCTTTGGTTAATCAGCTTTAACCTCGCCGTTTCACAAATTTAAGGTGTTTCTAAAACGGATTTTGAAAGTTTATGCAAGGCTAATGATAGCGAACATGAATAATTTGGCAAATGAATTTGGATATTCACAAAGAAACCTAAAACGATCTTCAAGAAGTTATAACTATTCTCAAAAGAAACAAATGATTTTTCAAAACTTGATGCTAGTTTAAATGCAAATTATCACAACAAACAGCACCGCTTCACTTCAAGACCGGGTACTCTCCAAGTCAACCGTAACTAATCCCTCGTGAGCAAATTAATGCTATCACCACAAGAGTGTAAGAACTTTAGAAGGACCTTCGACTCCTCTTGTTCCTACACCCGTAGTTTCAAAACCTCAAAAGAACCCGAACAAAACCCGGAGACGTCAACGGAAAAATGTAAAATCTAAATTTGGAGAATACCGCACATGTCCCACCTCCGGAGGAAGACTAAACCATTTATCATGGAAATCCCCGAAAACAAAAGTCAAGAAAACCGTTAATGTTGAAATTCAAGATCTTAATTCTCCAAGACCTAATCCATCTAAACTTCCATACCCCGAGAGGATGAAAGTGAGAGAGAACGATAAACCAAGTGCTCAACATAGCCAGTTTTTGAAGATGTTCAAACAACTCCGTTTAGAGATTGGATTGAAAGATGCTCTTGTCGAAATGCCGAAGTTCAACAAATGGTTCAACAAATGGTATTTAACACGTTGCTAGGAACAAAGAGAAACTCAGGAGCTCGCCATTACGACTCGTCAATGCTGAAATGTTCTGCTATCGATCATGAACAAAGTTTCGCCTAGAAAATCCTCGAAGATCCGGGAAAATTTCTTATCCCATGTGCTTTACAAGAGCTCAATAGAACTAGTGCTTTAGAAAAAAAAACAAAAGCCCCCGAATTCCGGCTAGCATTACACTTTTTACCACAGTCTATCTACAAGAAACTTGGGCTTGAAGCTTTGACTCCTACTCGAATGACACTCGAGCTTGCCAATCGTCTCCATTACTCACCCCAATGGGCATAGCCGAGATGTTGTAGTTGGAGTTGATGGTTTCATTTTCTTGCTGATATTGTTGTGGTTAATTTGAACCAGACTCGAGAGTTCCTTTATTTTAGGAAGACCTTCTTCGCACTGCAAAAGCTCTCAATGATTTGTATAAGAAACATTGACTTTAAAGATAAAGAAAGGAAGAACTTGTTACTAATGCCGATAAATCAGAGAAACAAAAATAAGCATTGTGTTCACCGCCATTTCTGTAATCAATTTCTCAAAAGATATCTTTTAGTGGCAGTACCACTTACTCATTCTGATGATCCTTCTCCCTAGATCTTCCTCGCGTGAAGCTAGTGATAATTTTAAGAAGTTCGCCGATAAACTTGCTCCCTTCTTGATTCGTTACCAACCGGGTAAAGATAATTTTACTCTTAGAAGTCATTGCAGAAGGAATTTTCAAGTTAATTCAAATCCTCTTTTTGAATTTGGTGACAATTTCAAATCAGACTCATAAATCCTCTTTTTGATCGAAATGGAAGTAAAAAATGTCGAGATCAAAAATTCCACATTTCTGATGACCATTTTTACTCACACACCTTTATCCGATAAGGTTTGAGTGTTTTTGCTCCAGAAACAATAATGATGAGATCGATGATTTTTTAGCTATGGAAGTGTCTCCTGAACTTAGGAAGGTTTATTTCGATTCAGAAAGGAACGTAACTTTTCCTTGATAATCTACTTAGTGAAGATGCTGTACCAAATCTCCCTGCTTCTGAAGTGATTCCGATCAATGAACTAGAACAAAATGAATCTTCAATTACTTTTCTCGCAATGGAGTGAATCCTCTTCACCATGATTTCGCACGGTGAACTTTAACACTTCCTCGAGGATTGATCGTGAATTCTTTAGGAATATCTTATCCTTATGACATTGATTTTGTGAGATTTAACTCCCATCACAGGGGAAATGTTTCATGCTAAATCAAAGTTCATTAATCGATCTTCTTCCCGTATCTCCTATCCCCGTTGAGGATAGTGAGCCCACTCAAGAAGAGATCGATATTTTCCTTGTAATAGATGATTTAATTCCGCCTGGTGTTGAGAATGATGATTCCGAAGAAGAAGTTAATGAGTTACCTAACCTTGATCACCAAGATGATCCGTCAATTCCTCGTCTTCCACCGAAACCACCGGATATTAAGAAATGTTTTGAACCCGAAGCGGGTATTTTGATAATCAAAGAGTTTAAGGGTGTTTCTAAATCTCATGATTTTATGACCGGTATATTACCCACCCTTCCCACCCTTGTTTCAGATTTAACCTTCATTTCCTCATTTTTCTCCTTCGAGAGTGAAGACACCATTTTTGACCCCGACATCGTCACGTTTCTAGAGCCGGTGGCATTTTCAATGGCAGTTTCTTGTTCTAAGTATTGCTCTCCCTAAGGGCGAATTAATTCAGGGATCGAGTCAAGCTTGTGACTTGGTAACCAAAAACAAGCCGCTTCGTGGGAGTTCACCCCATGCTTATCCTTCTCTATTTTTCTATTTTCTAACTAATGTGTTGTGATGTGTTATGGCTATCCTCGATCGTTTCTTGTTGTTTGTTGTTTGTTGTGATTTTTGCAGGATTAACCCAAAAATTTCTGAAGCCTCTCGTGTCCGGTGTTGTGTCCCGTTTCACTCGAGCTTCTAATCCTTTATGTGAAATTAGTTTAGGGAGATCCGATATCCTTTCATCTTATCGATTCACGTTTATCTTTGCATAATTCATAAACGGCTTAGATTTACATAGAAACCCGACTTTAAACATTGAGGACAATGTTTCGTTTTAGTTTGGGGAGGGAATCTATCGATTTGATGTTGCCTGCTTATTGTTTTGTTCTCACGTACCCGTTTTTCCCACAAAAATAGCAAAAAATTTAAATTTTTAGTCATAAAAAAAATAATAATAATAATAAAAATGTTATGACAAAAATGTAGGTTTTCCGATGGTAAGATTAAGAAGTAATTTTTGACCCGATCGTACGTGTAGAGTTCTAGCTTTCTCCCTTAACATTTAATGATGATAGTTTATGCTAGTCTCATGTAGGCTTTAAACATGCTAGACTTGAAATCATTAGTAAATGAAAACTTGTGCTAATCTCAAGTAGATTTTAAACATGCCGAGTTAGATTTTATATAGGCTAAGTATTTGCGAATTTCTTAATTAGAGATTTTAAATTGCAAAGAATAAGAGATGATAGTGTTGATTACGAGTTAGGATGCTAAACAAAGTTTATTTGGAAAACTTAAAGGCTTATAAGAATAACTTGTGGTTTTTCTTCCCCGGAGTTCTTAAAATGATTAATTATACGTGTTCTCTTTAATTTTTACAAATTAGAGTTTTACTCTTAAAAGTCTAATCAACATATTCAGAGAAAAAGCTTTATCGATGATGAAGTCAAACATCGTTGGTAAATAAGAATTTTGGTTCAAGTTTATACTTTGGTTTTCTAAAACGAAATTTTTCTATTTGCAAAAATAATGTGTTAAATTAATTAATTAGTTGTAAAAAAAATCTATAAAAATGTAGTTGGTGAATAAAAAGGATGCAAGTTATAAATCCTTAGTGTTAATAATTAATATACAAACTCCATCACAATAAAGTACATGGGCATTTTGTCGTCATTCGGCTCCCGTGTGACATCGAAAGAAAGATGGAGGATGTATATTTAGGGTTGGTATCATAATAAGTACACGAGCTCTTGTCGGAGGCGTGGCCGATGTGTCGTCGAAAGAAAAGTGATACCGATTCCTAGCCTAATAATGTAAATAGAAATAATAATGTTGCAAAATTAGAAAATAAATAGTAAAAGTTTCATTTTCTAAAACCAAGGTATTCTTTTGAACTAAGGTTTGCAAAAGTCTACAAGGCTTTTTCATCGGAAGTTCATGCGTTTCGATTAGTATTCTCCGGATGGGGTGTCAAAAGCCTTAGCACTTACCCGATGACGGTGGGATGCTAGAGAAGAAAGTCATTCATGGGACAAGTGAACCAACGATGTCTTAGCTAAGGAGGTTTTTGTTTGCTTTGAGTTGTGATCTTACTAAGTGATTAACATATTAGCCCAAAAGGCCCATGTGTAAAGCTTGGTCGGATTTCAACTATCTAAATTTGTGGATTTAATGGTTTAAATTAATTTGAACACACACACTTAAATATATGATATGTGTCGGGAAGAAAAATTCACAAGTTGTAATTATAAGTAGTCTTAGCATCTTAGCTCGTACTTAACGGTGATCTTATTTTTAAGCTTAGCATGGGAAAAGTGAAAAATCGGGAATGATGAAGTTATCTTTTAGACACTTAATTGTGCTTTTTGTTCTATGATCCTTAAAGTTACCAATGAGGTAATGAAAACAATACATTATGTCAACACAAGTAAAGTTGTAGTTAGATAATATATCAAGAAAAATCATAAAAAGAGAAAAAATCTTTGAAAATGGGAAATCGGGTGTTTTATAACTTGTGATCTCTTAGCTCTCTCAACAAAAATCTTTGCTACTTTTCAAAGGTTTAGTTTGGGGAAGTTTCGAGGTATTTGGTTATAAGGCATGTGATATTGCGTGAGGACACACAATCATTTAGTTTGGGAAATTTTGATAAGTGTAAAATACACGTATATGTTTATACTAAAAATGGCCCTAAATAACCCAAAACAGACTAAAAATGGCAAAGATATGCTTGTTTTTGTGTTTTGTGTATGCAGGTATGGATAAGACAAATATCACAAGAAAACCGTCAAAAACGGGCAAACACGAACACGAGAACGGAAGAGTGCACAAAAGCCGGAAGCCTTCTATGAAAACATCAATATCAAAGAAAGTCAACCCTAGGTCAGACAAAGTCAACCACAAAAAACCTAAAATTACCATTTGAGTCCCTCAAGTTTCCTAGAATTACACAAATGGTCCCTTAAACCTTTAATGGGCCTTAAACCCTTAAAATACCTCACCCGGATCAAAA
>BQNB010137934.1:0-17778 GCA_026074375.1 Tanacetum coccineum
CTTCATAATTACTATAATTCTCAAATACAAACGATTAAGTAACAATTCTTTAAAATAATTATATAAAATAGGTTATTTATATGGGATAAATGATGCTATAAAAGTGACATTATTTGATGTCATCAAGATACTTGAACCATTGACCAAAATGACTGAGGGTAACAAGAAGTAATACATTGTTGATGTGAAAGTCATATATTATCTTCTTTAAGCAATACCAAATGATATATAAAATTCAGTAGATGCATGTAAAAATGCTAAGGATGTGTGGGAACGAATTAATAGGTTGATGTTTGGTTCTGATCTTACTAGTCATGTAAGACACTCACGTCTCATAGATGAGTTTGACAAGTTTGCAGCAAAAGAAGGAGAATCGCTAGAATCTGTGTATGAAAGATTGACAACGCTTGTGAATATTATGGATCGTAATAATGTTCGTCCTATTCCAGTGTCAATCAACACTAAAATTCTCAATTGCTTGCAACCCGAGTGGAGCAAATATGTTACCATGGTTCGTCATAATCAAACTGGATATGTAGTTTCATATGATGAGTTGTATGATTCCTTAATACAATTCGAACCGCATGTTCTAGCATCCAAAGCAAAGAATGTTGCCAAGAATCATGATCCATTATCCCTTCATGCTCATTCAAATGTTTCTTCATCATAATCTCATGCAAATTCTTCTTATTTACCACAACCATAGTATGTCACACATCCTTCATCAGTTGTTGATTATGAAGATGAATATCAAGGGGAGTTACAAGGGGATTCTCAAGAAGACAAGCTTACAACTGCTGTGATGTTATTAGCCTGAGTAATCACTCAGAAGTTCTCCACACCTACCAATAATCGTCTTTGTACTTCATCAAACACAAGAAATCAAGTTGTGGTTAAGAAATGGCAGATTTGACATACAAACTAAAAATACAGGTTATGGAGGAAATGGTAACAGGAATGCAGGGAGACAAAACAGGAATCAAACATTTAATTCAAGAAATGGAAATGATGATAACAATCAGATTGTTCAGCTTGTTCCACGAACCGAGTCATCTCCGGGAAAGGCAAATGTTCAGTGTTATAACTGCAATGAAAAAGGCCACTATGCCCGTGATTTTCAAAAATCAAGAGTTCGTGATGCAAAGTATTTCAGAAAACAAATTTTTTCAAGACATGCTGCATGAATTGGGGGGATGTTAATCCAACTCATGCATACTACAATCGTTTCTAGAACAAGTAAAGACAATGAAGATCCAAGCTGGAATACAAGTACAGTCCAAGAGAAACTCAGACAAGGAACAACTTCAGCTTTGGAAAGCGCTTTGGAAGACTTTATTTTAATTGTTTTGTTACTTGTTAGGAAACATTGTAAGTAATTCCGTTTATGTGTCCACATATTGGGGGAAGGATGTTAGCCTTAAAATATGGTGACAAACACGGAATTACATTAGTTTATTTATAGCGTGACACGTTGGGGACTAATAATGACAAGCTACGATAGTTGTGTGTTACTAGGACTATAAATACCCCCTCCATACTTCCATGGAGGGGTGAAGTTCACATTTGTAAAAGTGTATGTGTGTGTGTTTTCTCTCTACCACACACACATCTTCCCATCTTTCTTTCTTTATTCTCTAATAATATGGCTATTCACTTATTTCATTTTACACAACCTCCATATCTGTTTTAATCCTTGTTCTTGTATGTCATTTATTCTCTACAATTGTTAGCCTTAAAATATGGTGACAAACACGTAATTACATTAGTTTATTTATAGCGTGACACATAGGGACTAATAATGACAAGCTATGATAGTTGTGTGTCACTAGGACTATAAATACCCCTTCCATACTTCCATGGAGGGGTGAAGTTCACATTTGTAAAAGTGTGTGTGTGTGTGTGTGTTTTCTCTCTACCACACACACATCTTCCCATCTTTCTTCCTTTATTCTCTAATAATATGGCTATTCATTTATTTCATTTTACACAACCTCCATATCTGTTTTAATCCTTGTTCTTGTATGTCATTTATTCTCTACAATTGGCATCAGAGCTGCAGGAGTGTATTGTATAATTTGTTTGTTGTTACTGTTCATCTCGGCATTGTTCATGTTACTGTTCCGGTTACTGTTCATCTGCTATTTATGTCTCATTTACTGTTCACGCTACTGTTCTTCGTGGATTTTTTTTTTAAACAAGTCATGAAATGGTTGTGTTATTGTTGTTGATTTGTGGTCCTTATATCTGGTTCACAGTTACTTTTGGTGCTTAAAAGTCAAGTTATAAGCTTAAAACAAATCTGGGTCTGATGCTTATTTTTATTTGTTAGCGTTTTGTGAGAAAAAACACAGATCCAGAATTTAAGGGAAAAAGTACAAAAAGTACAGGTTGCGTTTTGGTTCTTAATGGACTGCGTTTTGCTATTTCGAGTTGCCATTGCGTTTTGACAGGTTGGTTGCGTTTTGCATGTTGAAGACCATTTATATAGCAAAACTTAAACGTCATGCTGCCCAAATCACAACAAGACTGCGTTTTGTCTAGTTCTATATTGCGTTTTGCCGCCTAAGACATTGGTTGCGTTTTGTCTCAAAAAAAGGGGGGGTTGCATTTTGTGACTGTTGCGTTTTGCTAAACCACAACACAAACCAAGTCAACTCGGTTATTACCGAGTTGACCCGATCAAAACCCAAAAGAGTCAAGTCTGTCCAATTGAAAAAGGACTGAAATGAAGAAAAAAATGAAGACAGACTCATATCAAACCCATAATCTATAACACCACAAACCACAAATTCACATCATCAACAATCAAATATAACAACAACATCCATCGTCACAAATCCAATCCATCTATACCTATAAATCCCTTCGTCACCTCATTCTCCACAACCATCTTATCATGACTCGAAACATAAACAATACAAAGACAACACGATCTCAGATTCTTTCATTCGTGTGTTACATTAACTCAAGACCCTAAAATGATCAAGAACACGAAATGAAAACTCATCACTGACCTATATGAAGCATGGCTTCTTGTTTTATATTCGAACAATACAAGAATGTATATGAACAAGGGTGTTCATATTCAAGTCTTTGTTTCGATTTCTGAAGACAAGAAAAAACATTAAGATAAAACCTACCCGAGACCCATATCAATGGATCTTGAAGCCATATGTTCTGGTTTGAATGATCTTCAAAGAAGAAAAATGGGTTTTGGTTATTCGTGTTGAAGATAATGCAACTGATGAAGGTCGTGTAACGTTCGATTGGTTTGAGATGTAATAAAAGAAGAGTTGATCTGTGATGAGTGGATTTAATCGGTGTTGACTACATAAGATAAGATGGTAGGCGGTTGTGTGTGAAAGATTAGGGATTTCTGTTTATGCCCTAATAATAAGGGATATGTGATATTTATGTGTGAGGTGTATCTATTATTATGTTTATACATATTCAAAAAATGGGCCGAGTAATACAATAAGTGGGCCTGGTATACTAATTTGGCCATGTAAATGGACCTGGGTTATATCAAAATACTTGTAGGTCGAGGAGTTTTGGATGGTTAGGCCTGTTACATTGTAGTGTACCGGGGTTTCTATGGAATTGTATAAGGTTATACAAAAATTTGTGAATAAATTTGGTACAGTAAGGTTAATGGGCTGATGTTTTTATAGACCGTAGCCGAGGACTCCTAATGCGTATCACGACAAGTTAAGATAGACATGTTTCTCCGCTACGACATTCAAAATAACATTGTCCTAGTTTCAACGACAATTGGAACAACCAAACAAACAACAACAAACATGATACATAACGCTAAAACGATTCTGAAAAGATTCAATAAATGACAAACGGCTCTAGCGATTAAGGACTACGATTGAAAAATGATCACGAAGTTGATTTGGTATCCTTTTTTGAGCTTAAAGTTGGATTTCACGAGGCGTCTTCTTATCTCATCGAGGACCTCCTTTATTTTGCTACCCCTTTCTTAAACCAAATCTTTCGATTGTTGACTTGCTTGAACGTTACAACGGTTTATGATTGGAGACTTGAATTATCTAGTTACTAGCAGTCAGGTGTGTGAGTGGTTTGTTTCAGAACCTGGTTAACTTTCACTAATGGAGTTACGTTGTGTAGTACTCAGTGTCTACACGCAGAAGTCGATGTGGATAATTTCAAGAGGTTGTTTTACTTTTTATACTTTTCGGTGGGGTATAGAGTACTTATAGATTTAATCTTGCACATTCTTTAATCAACAACAGTGCAAGCTTAAGTAACAAATTTGGGGGATTTCACTTCATGTTCAAGTTTGGTATATCGGGTTTACTTCACAAGTGATCACAACAATAACCGACAGAATACGAGGTTGGTAAAGTTAGCTAGAGAATTCAAAGGTTGAGATGTAATCAGCACTTCTCACGGGTATTTTTGTGCTATTCCAAGACAAAGATACTTCACAGTCTAAGCAGAAAATTTATTTCATAAAAAAAGGGGGGTTCTTTGATGACACTCATTCAAAGACCTTGATATATACCAAGTGTTCTTGATTCTTGCTTCATCTCCTCTACGGTTTCTAAAGACAAGAAGGTAATGGTTGTTTAGGATTCAAGATTTGTGTTAAAGACAAGAACTTCTCGAGTTTGGCGTACACGACAATGATGCTTCAGAGAGTTCGCAACCATCATGGGGGAAAATGTGTACATCCGAGACTTAGTTGACTTTGATGTTACCATGTCAACTTCTAGGGGGAAGTAGTGTATACTACATTACCAAATATGGTTTATGAAGTATTCTGCATACATGAGAAGAATTGTTGCTGATTTCTCGCATGCACCCCCGAACGAATATTCCTCCAAGCCTAATGAAAAGAAGCAGTGGTCGTTTAGTGGTGGTTGACTTCTACAAAATTCCGATGTGCACTTTGATGAAAAGTAGAAGATTGTTTAAGCTACATCAATGTTTCAGAATCTGCTCAAGATAAGGATGTTGGTTTGGAGGGAAGCTGATTCAAAAATGTCGGTTACCCGTAATCACTTCACTTCATTACTAGTTATACGAATTCAAGGAGAAAAGAGAAGGAAATTAGAAGAAGTTTAAAGAGAGAAACAAGAGAGAGAAAATGAAAGAGAATGGTTGAATTACTTGTAAATGAAAAGTTACAAATGAACCAACACCCTCTCCATCCTTGGAGAGGGGTATTTATAGTTAAGACTAAAAGGCTTGCATGCCTTTAGTAATTCTATGGGTCGGGCTCGGGTTTACTTGGGCTTTCGCCCGATACACGTGACCGATTAGATTACAAATAAGAGCCCGTTTACCCGTTTAGCCTATTACAATGTATATTAATTTAGTGACCGAGACCTAATATAATTATGAATGAACTTCCATTGTTCGACTCAATATTTTGAGGCTAACAATCTCCCCCGAAGTGAGTTCAAAGCGTAGGGTCTTCTAACACAGATGTATTAGATTTGCCATGCTTGCTAGTTCTCATTACCGGAACGTCTCAAAGCAGACAACACGGTAAAAGTGAATCAGATAGTTACTATCATTCTGATTATGTCGTCAATTCATTTACTGAACCTTTATCGATATCCAGTTGATACAAGCTGATTCATATAGAATCTCGCAAGTCACCTACCGAAGTGTTGTTTGATGATGACACTGGAAGGATTTCCATTCGTCATTGTGAATACTAAAGAGTATCACTCTGAATGTTCTGGCAGAATCACAAGGATAATGCGTAGGACTCTTCTTAACAGCTTGTGAACTTAATAATGTTCAACAAGTGTTTGTCATGGAATGTGTCCTAATGAGATTTATTTGATGATCTCTTGGCTCTAGACTCGATTAGTGCATTTTGGTTTTTAGTAATCGGAGGCTGGAGCAGACTGCCACCTATTCAATATTAACTAACTTGGAGTGAGAAAGTCAATAGTAGTCGAGTGTATCTCCAATTGACAATTGAGGACAAAGTTAGTTTCTGTTGATAGAGCAAACTCGATGGTGGGGAGGGTTGGCATGCATCACTGGGTCCATGATGTCGTCTTCAATGTCAGTAATCAACATTGTGATTCTGACAGCATATGTATTGACCCGGTTTATGCCTAAATTGTGTGGAGGGCTTCTTTCTTTAGACCCTTTATCCATACATTTTCTTTTTCATTTTCTTCACCTTTCATATGCTTACCAGGAACGTCATTACTAACACCTTGTTGTGATTGTTCCAGTGTTAGCTCAATCTTAGTCGGCATTCTTCCCTTATACACATTCATCTCCAATCATACCTAAGGACTGCTATTTCTAACTATGGAGTGTCCTTGGTAGATCCACTCCGGTTTCTGTTGGATCATAGTAAAAAACTAACCTTACCACCCTTATGACTTCAGAATCGTCGTGAAATAAGATGTTGTATAGGGTATGAGCATCATAAACCATAAAAACTTTTCGAGAGTAAAGAGTAATCAAGCACTTTGAGTCTGATATGATATTTATATTTTCTAGATCACATTTTAATTAAATTTCTCCCCTTATTTTAAATTACCCAATTCACTTAGTTTTTGAAATACTTTGTGATTAAAATTTGTCTTGAAATACCATGGGGAAAACTTTTACTTAGCATGAATTACATGGAACATAAACTTGCTCCCCCTTAATTTTACATATGTTTGACACCAAAAACAATGATACCAAGTTGTAAAATGAATATAAAACTGAGGTTGAAACTTAGTCTTCTTATAAATATCATTCTATTTGAATTGTCTTATATCTTGTTATTAAGAGACTTTTTGGGAATGGTTTGAATACATAAGAATGGTCGTGAGATGATGTATCCAAACTCATTAAATGTTGTTTTTCAAAAAACTCCCCCTTGAAAGATGGAGTGTTGAACACATAATTTTGAAAGATTATGAATTTTCATGTGAGTTTTTCTTGAAATAATTGTCGTTCACACTTTTTGAAAAAACTTCATCGTTAGAGACTTCGCTTCACAAAATCTAAGGGTAAGGCGCACTTATGCGTACACTATTCCTTTTTCTTGACCTATAAAACTTTGAATGTCTGGTAAGGGAGAATAGCTCAAAACCGAGAAAAGTTGAAATTTCTGTGTTAGGATAAGTTATCTTTATAGATAACTTTCCTTTTATTTGAGTCCGGGTTACGTACTGATATTTGCACATAAGCCATCAAGAAAAATTAGATTGGACCTGTTTTGGAAGCATTTAAAAACCTCTGCTGTTCGAATCTTCATTTACACGCCCTCACCCCCTCTGTGTCGTTATTAATCAAACATTCCTAGATACGTAAATGTTATCGTTCTCTAGAGACATGTCGAAGGATGAAAGAAATATTTTTGAAACATTTTTTGATTTTCTGATTTTGTATTTTCTTTTTGAAATTTTATATTTTTGTATTTATTTTTTTTCAAAAAATATGTACATGTTGATGTTTGATGAGGTATCAAGCATATTCATTTGTCAGAACCTCCAGTTCTGCTAGAGTCAAACATCTCATACCAATGCGTCTGACGAGATACTGAAACCTTTCTTCGGGAAGGGCTTTAGTAAACATGTCAGCCAATTGGTATTCAGTTCTGACAAAGTATAATTCAATTATACCGTTTTCAACCTGTTCCTTTATGAAGTGATACCGAGTATGGATATGCTTGGTACGGGAGGGCTGTCAAGGGTTGCTAGATATTGTTATGGCTAACTGAGAGTCGCATACAAACGGTATTTTGTTGTTAGTTGAAGTCATAATCTTAATGTTGTTTCGCATCCACATTAATGTGCACAACTTGCTGATAACACCACGTTATTCAGCCTCTGCGGATGACATTGCAGTACAGTTTTGCTTCTTTGACATCCAGCTGACTAGCTTATCACCTAGGATACTGTATTCCTCAGAAGTGCTTTTGGCGTGTATCATCGCAATGCTATGATCGCATCTGATAAAAAGCTGTTAGATCAAATCCAGATCCTCTATCGGATACCCAGAAGTTCCCATTTTTCCCATGTGAATGGTACCTCTTAAGTATCGAAAGATCCTTTTAACCTCTTTGAGGTGTTTTTCAGTCGGTCTTGCTTGATATCTTGCACAATAACATACAGCTTGCACTATGTCTGGTCTACTAGATGTCAGATACATAAGTGACCCGATTTTGCTACGGTAGTCAGTTTGGTCTACGGGTTCACCACTCAAGTCTGCATCTAATTTAGGTTTCGTAGCCATTGGTGTACCAATGCTTTGTCCTTTTTCCATACCATGTTTTTTCAGAATCTCTAAAGTATATTTGGCCTGATTGATAAAAATACCGCGTGGGGATTGGTGGATCTGAAGTCCTAAAAAGAATTTATTTTTTTCCCCCCTCATTAAGGAATCTCACAATCTTACCGTGCAATATAATTTTTCAAAACATTTTGAAAATTTAGGGTTTGTGGAACCAAAAATAATGTCATCAACGTAAATCTGCACAAGTAGAATGTCCTCCCCGTATTTTATCGTGAATAGGGTCGGGTCAATGATACCTTTAGTAAAACCTTTGGAAATCAGGAATTTTGAGAGTTCATCATACCAGGCTCTCGGAGCTTGTTTTAATCATATAGGAGCTTCCTTAGACGTGGTTTAAACTTGTCTGGATGATTCCAGGATCAACGAATCGTCTGGTTGTGCAACATAACCTCCTCTTCGATGGACCATTAAGAAATGTCGTTTTCAGTCCATGCTGATTAAATTGGAAAAGAAATTGTCGTTTTCTACGTCCAAGCGAGCAACTGGGAGCAAATGATTCTTCAACAATCAATCCACTATTCCTGAGCATAACCCTTTGCTACAAGTCATGCTTTGTTGCGAATTACAGTTTGTCTTCTTTCCTTTTTGTTTTTCCATAACCACTTTAGTTGAATACGTTCTTGCCAAAGGTTTTGTCAAAAGATTCCCAGACTGTAGTCTATCTAATGATAGAGTTCTTCCTGCATTGCTTTTATTCCATGCAGAGAGAATCAGCCATTGCTTACTTATTGTTTTTTCGGTTCTACAATTACTCACGGTAAGTGCGAACTACACATTTCTGGATCTTGTTTGCAAGTTGTCTTCTTGTTTGCACTGCTTGGATGATTTCCCGAACTTGAGTTAACGGGTGATCTTTTGTCCATCGGTATTTGATTCTTGAGGTTGATGAAGGTAATTGCAATTTGAATTACAATTTTGTGTGTGAACTCAGCCATGTTCGTGTATCGGTGTACATAAAGGATTGTTAAATTCTGCTTGATTATCGTTGTTTTCCTCAGCATGAACATTTGTTGGAGTTGTCGGTTCTAATGGAGGTTGAATATGCGTTGAAGGTAGTGTGTCTTTTTGAAAAGAATTGTCGGTGGGAGAAGAAGACTTGTTGACACGAGATAGATTTCCATCTATTGAAAAATTCATCATTACAAAAGACCGAAAAGAAGATCCAACTCCTGTTGTGATTGAACTGTTGTATCTGCTGAAGGAGAAACATTTTGTAGTTCTGGAGCGGGGTCAGGGTTGTCATAATATGACGCCTTTTGTCGTTGGGGAACGAGGCCTGAAGTGTCATTAGCAACAGACGTCTTAAACATCTCTTTGATCTCATCAAATCTAAGATGGATGGGTTCAACTATCAACCTTGTTTTCTTGTTGTAGATACGATATCCTTTTGACTGTGTGGAGTATCCTACCAAAATGCACGGATCCCCTTTTTCTTTCATCTTATCCAAATTTTCACCATCTCTTGTTAAGTAACAAGTGCAACCAAAGATGTAAAGGTGTTTAATTGAGGGTTTTCTATCATTAATGATGTGATATGCCTTTTTCTCATGAGTTGGGATGATGATTGATCTGTTTTGAGTATAGCATGCGGTTGCAATTGCTTCAACCCAAAAGAATAAAGGAAGTTTAGAAGCCGAAAGCATCGTTCGAGCAGCCTCAACGAGAGTGCGGTTTTGTCTTTCGACAACGCCATTCTATTCAGGTGTTCGAGGAGTAGAAGTTTGATGCTCAATTCCTTCTTCTTTAAAGAATGCATTAAGTGTCTTGTTTAAAAACTCAGTGCCTCTGTCAGTGCGAACAGAAATTACTAGGGCTTAAAGATTTCTTTGGATCATCATGAGAAAGTCTTCTTAAAAACTTTGGTGTTTCATCCTTTGGAACGTAGAAAGAGTCCAAGTTGTATCTGGAGTAGTCGTTGAACAATTTAAATAATATATTTCTTCCCATTTATGCTTGCAACCGCATTAGTTCCACATAAGTCCATATGATGCAAATTTAACCGTCCTTCTCGAACTTGGAACAGTCTCTTGATTGAATGAACTTCGTTTTTCTTTATCTCACCTAAAAAGGAAAACATGTTAATCCTTGACATACTTCCAGTTTGTAACCAATCACTAACATCTTTCTTTGAAAGCAAGTTGATGTAGGTCGGAAGTTGGATGAGAAATGTCTTTGATGCCATAACCATTGCTTGAGTTGGGTGATGCTTAGCCATGAGACAGATTGGAATTGATGAAGTTGTTTCTTGAAGAGAAATTGTATTAGAGATCGGTTCCACGTTACCGGTTAGTAAGTCCTGTTTCCCTGGAAGATCTTAACAAAACATGTAGATTTGCGACAAGTAAACCTCCAAATCCTCTATCATAGAATTGACCCAAAACCGAGAAAAGGGATTATGATTGAGACTTCGATGTAGTAAAACATATTTTGATCGTGATATTTCCTGTTAAAACAAAAATCTCCATAACCAAGAATTGGCAAATTGATCATTGCCAAAATGAACGGTACCCAAGTATTTTTCAACAAAATTGCACAGCAGAGATAGATTGCCCGTCATGTGCTTTGTGCATCCAGAGTCAACAATGAATAGGATGAGTTGTACAATCTGCAAGAGAATTAGAGGACGATGGAATACATGACACATTAGATCCTAAAGTGTTGTGAGTTTTAAGACTTTAGTTATCCTAGAGATACATTTATCTATCGGATAACTAACTTTCTTATCACACTTTCCGCTTCCTAACTTTAGGTACCCATTTCCTTTTTGTCTTAGGAACCCATGTATATGCTGATGGGCATTGTTGTGCTATCCACCATTTCCACGCCTTATTAGTCTTCTTATACAACATCCTATAGTAACTCTTTGAATTTGTGATAGTGGATTCTGATGCAACTGTTTTCTTATGGGGTGTTGCAACAGATTTGTTCGCTTGACTTTTGGGTTTTCTAGTATTTATAGGCACTACATTAGGCTTCTTAGTTCTAGCATTCACGTCTTTCAAAAACTTAGAAACACAATAATCAGGATTCAAATTAAAACAACATTTTCCACAAGTAGCACAACAAACAGCATTAAATCATTCAAAGTTATGGAAATTTAAACTGTCATTTCACGCAGTTACAGGACTTTGTTTGATTTTGAATTACTTAGAAATTCTAGGGTGTTCTTCACTTATAGTCTTCTTACACTTCACCATGTACCAGTGTTTGGCACGACCTTATTTTTCTTTGATTGCCTCCTTGGTTGTGGTATGCTAACATTAGTTTTAGTGAGCTTACTCCTGTAGATGTAGATACGCGAGGATTAGTATTCCTAGAAGTCTGATTCAACTGTGGTGCTCTAGTTTGTGTGGTACTACTTGCAATTCGATACATGCCTGGTTTAATCACATTTGTGTTTCTTACAGCTTGCGTTGCTGTTTGAGGCAAATTCTGTAGAGTGACTGGTTTTGATAAACCCTCTGACTCATTAGTTTTTAAAACCGACTTTTTCTTTGCAAAATATTTTCTCTCAAGAGAGTCTGAAAAAGGAGTCGGTTTTCCTAAAACTGATGGTTTTGGAATCCTTTGAGCATTTGGTTATCTCGAAAAAACATTATGGTTTATCTAACTTGTGTCCACAGATTTCTTTGCATTTTTTCAATGAGTTTCCTTTAAACACTTATTGCAATGTTCTTGTCTTGCAGTTGAGCTTTCAAATCTTGTATTTCAAAATATTGTTCACGTTCCTTTTGAAATACATTTGACGCCTTTTCTTTGCAAACTGTGTCATTTTTTAGTTGTTCTTGACATTCTTGTAAAGCGATTTCAAGAGAAATTGAGTGTTTTTCTAATTTAGCAAAACTCCGTAAAAGCTTAGTGTAAATCTCTTTACTTACAAATTCAGTTTGTTCAGAAAGCTTTTGTGCAAGACAGTCACATTCCCTGACTTTATGAAGATATAAGCATTGTAATTCAGTGATCTCATCTAAATCAGATGAAGATTGCAAATAAGAACACATAACATCTTTAGACACACATTCTTGCAAAAGCATATCATACATGTTGGAATTTCTGCCTTATCTGACTTCAAGGTCATCAAGCTTTCATCTTCAAGAGATTCAAGTACTTTAAATCTGCATGCATTTTTGCTTAAGTTCTTGTACAATGTGAAACTAGTCATTCTGAGTCTTGAGGGCAAGGGCATCAAAAACATGTTCTTAAATAGGATTTCCATATCTTGCGTTAGTTGGGTTTCGAAGATGAAAGAAGAAGGTCGTTTGATGTTTTACCCATGCTTGATTGACAATTTCTTTCAGATGATTAATGTTATTTGTCATGACATTATATGCTTGTTACTTTTACTTATTGGATTTCGTCATGGTAGAATTCTATGTTTTGAAAATACTTGGTTTTGTTTTCCTTAATGATTTTCCCACATTGTCTTTCTTATTTCATTTTCCTGTGCGAACTGATTTTTCATAATGCTGAGTAGGGGGTGTTTAAAAATTTCATAAAGATATTTAACTTTTGTGTAGTCAAAATGTTTCACTAAGTCTTTATTCAATTTTTGATCGGACCTCTCTCGTTATAAAGAGTCGGTCCTCTTCCGATCAGGGAAGTGTCTGTTCTGCAGGATAGATTGGTCATTGTGCTGGATCGTATACAAACATGGTATCTCATTTGAGCCTTTTTGAAGGTTACCTTAGATTGGCAAAGGTTGGTCTTCCATTAAATGTAGGGTATTTGGGTGCTAACTTATGAATGGCTTTGGATGATTGACTCCGTTGTAAACAATTTCATTCAAAAAACTTTAACTGGTTTTTCCATTGAAATCCTTTTTGTCAATATCTTTTTCTTCCATTAAGCTTCAAATCCGTTATTACCTTTGATTTTCTCCTTGACAAGACCTTCGTTAATGTGACTTGGTTAAAGACTTTGTTTGACTAAACTCATCATGTTTCTCTTTGACAACAGAATTTCGATAGGCTTCACTTTTTTTAAACCTATTTTATGTCAATTTCTTTTTGTAGCTAATAGTCCTAGAGGCTTCATTTAACGTTTGTTCAGTTTGGTCATAGTCTACTGTCGATTCATCTAAAGGCCTTGTACCTCTCAAACTCAGTCTGTTTATTTGTAGTGCAACTATGCAATCTTTCCCGTAATATATAGATTCCCCCTAGACGTTCCTTATTAGTTTCCGCAAGTAATAGATTTACACTTCATTTAACTCTTGAGTTAAGTTGCGTTTGCTTTCTTTAATTTGCTTTTGAATCTTATTATTTTCTTCGACATCAAGTTTTAAATTAGCATATTAAATTAGCAGTGCAACCATTCATCATCACATTTCTACCTCTTTTGGTCATCCTAAATTATTATCACACATATCGAACGTGAGTCAGGAGAGACATTACTATCATCCGTTTCCACTGCACATCGTGTTACTAATTGATTCAGTTTGGTCAACATATTGACATAGCTTTGGGCCAATCACATTATCGTCAGTATGTATTGTACTGATTCAATGGTCAGAATCAGTTCCTGAGTGCATTTGGAACCTCATGGATCTTTTGCCATGTAATGTAAAGTGCTTCCAACTCTATATTGTTCGTTCAAATCTTTTCATCTGTGTTGCTTTAGCAGTCAGATTGCCTGCTGAAGTTTGAACACCTTTCGTAGCTTGTTTTACACAGCAACAATCTTTTCCTTGTGATACGTTGGAGAGTCTTTAAACCGTTTTGGCTTTTTGGCATTCCTTAGCATAATGACTAATTCCTTGCAGTTAAACACTATATCCAGGATGTTTGCACTACTAGACCACAAACAGTTTCCCTAGCCCACCAACAACATTTACTGCCCTATGTTTCTAAAACCGGTTCAGTCTGATTGTCATTCTTGTACTTGGAGTAGTATCAATTTTTGTTTCTGGTGTTTGAGGAAGTTCTGAGGTTGTTGTTGGTAGGTTTGTAGAGTTTCTTGAAGTACTTTGCAATGAGAAGGCCAGATTTTCATGCATGTCTTTATCCCTTCTGAGCTTGTTCAGGATCACTGTCTTACTTTCAGAAGCTGACTAGATGGTGGTGTGAATTGGTGTTGGCTATCTCTTTGCCTTTGTATCTTGTAGTTGCTGAGGATCTGGTTGGATTCGATTAGTGCAAGCTTTTGTGTTGGGTGCATTATGTTTGTGAGGTTTTGATATTTTGTATTAAGGGTCTTCGAAGTGTTTGAGTTAGTTGCAAAAAGTTGGTTAATGGGTTAGCTTTCTTTGCCATTTCTTTCCCGCACGGAGTTATTTAACTTCATTTTTGGTATTGTTTTAGAATGTCAAAGAGCTCCTATGGTATGAAAACTTCATCAATTGTGTTGTTGCTTCACCAATTGTGGACAAATTCTGACCATTCTGGTTGAAGTGTTGAAGAATTAAACATTGAACTTGCATCGTTTGCACTGTCAAATTGGTTCTGATCATTTCATTCATCATTTTATAAAAATATTTTGTAGTAAGACTCAATTGTTTCTCCATCGTGAGTGGTGAATTGACCACCAACTCCCAAAAATAAGTTTGTCTGACATCTTGAAATATTGAGTGATTTCACCTTGTTGTAGCCTTTTGATGGACTTCCCCATTTCTTAAGCTTCTTGTCTGGCATGCATCAACAGTGGAGTATATTTCATCTCCAATCTCCAAGTCATATCAAATGGTATTTGCTTCTTTTTATGTTTTAAAAAATGAGCTCTGTTCTCAGGAGTCATATTCATAACTGTCTCGACTGTTGTTTGTTCAGGAACTGCTGGAGAATCCTCAGTTGCAGGAACAGCTGGTGTTGTGACAATCGTTGGACTGAAGGACTTTAGAATGCATCTTCTGTAAGGCATCACCATTGGTGTTGTATCAATGTATTTAAGACCCGTGATCGCCATTGTGCCATTATCGTCCTGTTGCAAAGCATTGGTGGACGATCCTTGAACAGCTGCATTATGTTGTTATGCATTTGTACTGTCGGTTGTGGAGAGTTACTATTGGAGTTTTGATCATGATGGAATGATTTAAGATTTATGAAGTGGAAATTGATTGAAGGATCTTAAGTGTTATGAACGTGTTGTGATGGAATCTGGTGATTATTGGAAAGTAATTAATTTCTACGGGGAATTTACTAGTTAAAGATTTTAAACCAGAGAAATTAAGTTCTTTCGCGGGATTTTACAAAATCAAGAGGAAAACGTGAAAAGTTAACTTTTGTTGATTATGTTTGTTGTTGTTGATTAATTGTCCTTGTAGTCCGAATTAAAGTCCAAAGTCCTTGTAATTAGTCCTTAAAGTTTGTTTGTCTTAATGTAATGTTTTGATTAAACGGTGATTAATAGATTCTCTAATTCGGTCAAATACCACCTGATGCGCGGTAAGGTCTAAATTTTTTTAAGAAATTAGGTTTTCAAAACAAGGGTTTTCAATGGACAAAACGCAACTTAGACAAAACGCAATCCACTTTTAGACAAAACGCAATCCACTTTTAGACAAAATGCAACCATTCTTTTCCTCTAAACGCAACAAGTTTCTTAGACAAAACGCAATGCCCACCAAAACACAGTGGTCAAAACGCATAGCAAATCGCAGTGAAGTGACTTCTTTTAGGAAAAAACGCAATGAGTCTTTGAGACAAAATGCAACATTTAGACAAAACCGCAAGAAAGAAACAACATTTGCTCTAGACTAAAACGTAACATTTTTTGAATATTATTGGCAGCATAACGTTGGTTGATTTTCTATTTCAATAGGTCTTCAACGAGCAAAACGCAATGAGCAAATAGCAATCTTGAGGCAAAACACAGTCTGAGGCAAAAACATAATCCGAGTAAAGAAAAAAATCGAGAAGTCGTTACCCTTTTGGACACAAGACCGTACTTTTTGTCTTTATACACAAAACGCAATGAACTTTAAGCAAAACGCAATAAAGAAATGCTCATTTAAACAAACCGCAACCATGAAAATTTCTTCAATCTTGCGACTAAGCCACGATTTTAAGTGAAGAAATTTAATAATCGATATAAGGTGCTTTATCTTAAACACCTCTTAAAAGTACAAAGATTTTAACACTTAACACGACTATATAATTAAACCATGGTTTTTCTTTGAGTTTTAGTTTTGAAACAAGAAGAAAAAATATATGAAGCCTACAAATTTTGTATTTAATCCACAAATCAAACACGAAACACCCGAGGCTCTTGATACCAAATGTCGGTTACCCGTAATCACTTCACTTCATTACTAGTTACACGAATTCAAGGAGAAAAGAAAAGGAAATTAGAAGAAGTTTAGAGGAGAGAAACAAGAGAGAGGAAAAATGATAAAGAGAATGGTTTGAATTACTTGAAAAATGAAAAGTTACAAATGAACACACCCTCTCATCCTTGGAGAGAAGGTATTTATAGTTAAGGTCTAAATGGTTGCATGCCTTTAGAATTCTACGGGCCGGGGAGCTCGGGTTTACTTGGGCTTTCGGCCCGATACACGTGATCCGATAGATTACAAATAAGAGCCGTTTACCCGTCTGCCCTATTCACAAAGTATATTAATTTAGTGACGAGACCTAATATAATGCCCGTGATTTTCAAAAATCAAGAGTTCGTGATGCAAAGTATTTCATAAAACAAATGTTGCTAGCTATGAAAGATGAAGCCAGAAGCAACCTCAAGGACGAAGAAAACAATTTCTTGCTCGACAACTCGTATGGACAAGAAAAAATGGAAGAGTTAACTACTGCAGTCATGTTGATGGCTCAAATTCAACCAGCTGATGGTAATGCTAAGACTGTGCCATCATATGATGCAAAGGCTGTTAGTGAGGTAAATGCTTCATCCAAGGTTCATGAACAAGTGAGTCATGTGAAATGTAAAACTATTATTCAAACATCTAATGATGATCACATTGATTCTAATATCATATTTGATGATCCTTATATGGAAAATAATGGTGGCCCATATGAACATGATTCAAATGCTCATGATGAATATCATGAAATTCAAATGTTAGCATATAATGTTCAAAGAGAAGCTGAAAATAAAAAACGATTAAACAATGAGCTTAAAAAGCAAAAAGAGCTGCTAGGAAAGGAGCTTGAGACGTGTAAAAATGTGAAGAGTTGGAACGTGAATTATGGGCTAATAAGGACACCATTGAGAGAATTTTGAAAGAAAAAGAAAACATTCAAAGTGATTTTTTCAAAATTGAAATTGAAAAAATAATAATTCATCATGAAACTCAGTTAGCTAAAAAGGCTTTTAAAGAACGAGAAAATTGGTATCTTGAAGATATTGTTGATCTCAAAGAGAAACTAAGTTCTCATGATCGAATTGTTTATAAAATGGGTCAATCAATTCAAACAATTCACATGCTTGGAAAGACACTAAATAAAGTTCATGATCCTTTTCTTAAAGCTGGATTGGGTTATAAGAATCGCATACGTCTCAAGAAGGCCATTGCAGCATAACCAAAAATGTATGATGGTGAAA
>BQNB010137935.1:0-17778 GCA_026074375.1 Tanacetum coccineum
TTTCCTGCACAATACAAATGCAAAACATACAAATACAATGTATTTTTGATACGTTTTTAGTCGTTTAAGTCCGTTTAGAATGGAGAATGGTATGTGTAATTAAGCACATACCAGTCCTTAATGTTTTATACTCTCATACCTATAGACATAATTTAGCAAACTACACCTTAAAGGCATAAACAAGTAACACATAAAGCACAAGTAAGTTAAACTTAATGAACTTTCTATCAGGAGATATGACGTTATTGTTTTAAAATCTTTTTCCATTTTACAGCTCATTTGATCATGACAAAGAAATTTGACATTCTCTCCCCCTCAAACAATGACCCGTTTTCTATTTAAAGAGGTGTAGACATTGTTTGAGAAGTCAAATGTATCTTGAAAATTATTTTCAGATGATGGAATGATTTTGTATGTGACAAAACAATGTGAACTCCTACCCCTCCATGGAAGTATGGAGGGAGTATTTATAGTCCCGATATCGACTAGCTAAACTAACCCGACCCGACTATAAATGATAAATGTAATTCCGGATTAGTTACCATATTTTAGGGCTAACAATCTTCCCCCAATATGTGGACATGGTAACATCAAAGTCAATTAAGTCCCGAATGTACACAGTTTTGTTCTTCATTTGGGTTTTCTGGTGGATTGTGGGATTTACCACTTCTTGTGAATACGGCATTCACATGCTCGTTACGAGCTTGTGGCGGTTGGTAAGCTTTAGAATTGCTACCTCGTGGATTTGGTTGAGTGTTGCTTGGAAGAGATCCAAAAGGTCGACCAGATTGCTTGTCAGCAAGTCTGTCAAACTTAGTTTCAAGATTCTGGATTGAAGCTTAATGATTTTTGGCTACTGTTTTTTTGATTTTATATTTGTTCTTTGTTTTTATTAAAATTTTATAAAAGTAAAAATGTAAAATAAAAATCTTTTTTTGTGTTTTTATGATTTTAACGTATTTACGTATTATACAGGAATATTTGACATAGGTACCACCACTATTCATCAACTATCCTGCCAATTGTTTCAGTGTATCCGGCGTATAATCGCGCATTCACAGCTTGGTGATAAGAATTGCATATTCTTTTCTGGCACAAGAGCTTTAGTAAAGATGTCCGCCAGTTGATATTCCGTATTGACATGTAATAGTTCGATACACCATTCTCAACATGCTCCAGATTGATATCACATAGATAGATGAAACCTGATGTCTATATGCTTGGATCTGGGGAATGTTGAACGTTGTTAGGCATAAGGAATAGCGCTTATGTTATCACTGTACATTGGAATTTTATTAAATCCAAGCATAGTCGGTAGTTGTGATCCTCATCCAAAGGACTTGTGCAACACAACCGTCAAAGCAATATATTAGCTTCCGTATGGATTATCGCAGCGCCTTTTTGCCTTTTTAGAACGAACCAGTTAAAAGGTCTATCACACCAAAGTTGTTAATACTGCCAGATGTGCTTACGGCGTGTATCTTGGACAAACCAGCATGCTTGATCCGCTTTGCAAATGCTGTTAGTGCAAAGGAAAAGAATCCTTCGGATACCAAAGACCCGTATGTTACAGCGTTTCCTTTGAGATACCGAAAGATATTTTTAACCGAATTTAGGGTGCTTTTTGGTGGCCGAGCATGATACGGGCAGGTGCACACATGCTAATAGCACTAATTGTAGGTCAGGTTACTGAGCTGTAAGATAAAGGAGGTGCCAATCATACCGAAAGGTGATGGAATCGACTGCTTTCCCATCTTTATCCTCAATCCAGTTTGGACTTCTCCACCATGGGAGTTTTACTGGGTCACAAGATTAATAATGCCATTTTCTTTAGTGATTCAAGTGCATATTTAGATTGGTTTGTATGAAGATGCCTCTGGGGACCTTTGAGAAATCTGTAGTCTAGAAAAATGTGATTTTACCCACTCATCGGAATCTTGATTTTTGAAACACATTATTTTAGCGAACTAGATCCCACAGTTCGGAAGTAGATGCAGCAATGAATAAATATCATCGAACATAGATTGTGTACCAGTAGAAGTTCTTGCCTTCTCTAGGTTTATGAACAGAAGTAGGATACATGAGCCTTCTGGAGAAGTCTTTGGTTATCAGGAATAAGACAACTTATCATACCACGCAACGTGGAGCTTGTTTCAACCTTAAAGAGCTTTCTTAAGCTTATAGACGGAGTTAGGTTGTTGGATCCACAATTCCGTCCGGTTGGCTAAATAAACTTCTTCACGCAGAATTACCGTTCAGAAACGCAGTCTTACATCAATTTGTAGATAGACCATGTTCATGTGTGCAGGCAAACGCTAGAAAAATTCGTATAGCCTTAATCTTGCAACATAGAGAATGGACTCTTCGAAATCGTTTACCCTCCTCTGGGCTATATTACCTCGAATTTAGCACGACAAACGAGGCCTGGACGAAATACGTGTCCGAGGGTGTGACGTCATAATAAATCAAACTCAAGGCAAAGGGAACGACCACTAATGAACGTTTTTAAAATCATAACTCGTTGCATTTATTAAAAGTGGATAAGTTTTACAAGATTCAAAAGAAATTAAACGTTGCGGAAGCGTAATTAAGTTTTCAATAGACAACGAGTATGAATGCTAAGAAAACTCTTAAAAGATGACATCATATTGCACGTAGACTCCACATAGCACGTCAGAGAAGTCCAAAGCTAAGCACCTCAGAAAAACATGCTTAAAACGTCAACAAAATTGTTGAGTGAAATCATAGGTTTATATCAACGTTATTATAGTAGACCACAAGATTTCAAAATGTATGCGGCAGTTATAACAGATACAACTTCACATAAAAAGGTATTTACGTTGCGCTAAGCTCATGACACCGAGGCTAATAACGAAAGTAGCATATAACATGCCAAGTACAACTGGCCCTTACATGTGTCCGACCAAAGACCATCTAAACAAAATTCGACATGACATACATCCGTTGGCCTGTACAATCTGTCAAGTACCCGACCAGTAAGAATTACCAAACCCGGATGGGGATTATTAGTCCTAATAGATCTATTTATTCACTCGTGGTCACTTAACCAGTACAGTCGGTCAAGAAATTAATGGTTCATGATAGTTCGGGCAATAGTGGTCTAAACGCTACTTAGGCAACACGTAAACACGAAAATTCTTACGCAAAATACTTGTGTCCAGTTTTAAAAGCAAGCAATGTTTCTCACCCTAAAGTATTAAAATGTTTATTCAAAACGAGTAAAATGTGGGGCTATGAACTCACCTTAGGCAAATGGTGAGCAAGTAATTCAACGAAGTGAATAATGATATCGAACGACTCTAACCGCGACCTAATTAAAAGACACGCTTCAGAAATGAGAAAATATATAACGAAACGTCGAATAGGACGCTTAAAGAAAATATATATCCATAAGTGTTTGTGCTTTAGTTTAACTATTAAAAACGTGTCATTTCGAAAGCATAAGGTTTAAAGTTACGTTAGTTTCGCCATTATCTATGAAAAGTTTCTATTTTCGAAAAGATACTAATTTTGGAAAGTTTCTATTTGTAGAAAGTTCTAAGTTGCGGGACGTTAATACCGTCCCCTAATATTCGATGATTCCATTTACCCTAAACGCACTAGTGAAACATAAACGCCCACTTTCTAACTCTGTCTTGCTAATAATACCAAAAGTTACCATTTTTAGAAGTTTCCCGTTTTAGTAATCCCGATATTATGTTTGTGACGTTTTAAATGTTCCTAGTTTATTTATTATTGTTATTACTTGGATCGCCAACGTTTTAAGAGCTCAAAACATCCCGAAAGTGTCCTAAAACCCATTTTCCAATTCCTAACAGCAAGCTAACAAGTTATTTTTCCGAAAAGTGTTCCAAAATTTATTTTGCCATAACTCGGCCGTTTTAAGTCCGTTTTTTGTGTTTGATATATGAAAATCTATCTACTCGAAACAAGCTTTCCAAAAACTACCTTCTTGACCAATGAAAACATTTTTAAATGGCCTAAAACCTCAAAATAATTTCAAACCAGCAAGCATACATTTCGTATATGCTTCCAAAAATCCAACCAAACTTCACAATAGTGATTAATCTTACCTAACCCCCTTCACTACTAATCCAACCAACAAAATCCACACTTAATCTATTCTAATCCCATTAATATCTTTGCTGCAACACACATATTCACTCAATCTCACCAAAACTACTACATAAATGTTTAAAATCACTAATAACTTTATTATAAATGAAAATGCACTTTATTATCTTTGAAAAAAATCATAACACAATCATATGTAAACATAAGTCAAACAAAATGAACTATAGCATATCATTTTTATTACACGAAAATAACCACGATCACAAAACTATCATTTCCTTATATTTATTTATATGTATTTCGAAACATATGCCTACCTTTTTTATGGGTTTATGTAGTTTTTAAACCTTTGTTTTTACAAAATAAATTGTACAACTAGTATGTATGCATCATGAGAAGTATAAAAGTACAAGTTATTTGAGTATTTGAAGACTTACAAAAACTAGAAGATTTGGATGATGAACAAAGATTTATAACAACCCAAATGTTGTTTAACAAATACCCGGATGATACAAATGATCAAACCTTCAATAAATCTTCAAGTGTTTTTGATCAAAGATGAAAAATATATGGATTTGTTTGATGTTTGTATATTTTTGTGGGTTTAGGGAACAAAGGAGAAGAGAAGAAACTCAAATGCAAGTATGTGTGTGTTATGAATGAACAAATGAATAAAGGATAAGTTATATAACACCAAGTTTACTTCACACACTAATGGTGTGTGTGTGTGTGTACCGAAAATATAAGACAAAAATGAGGAGGGGGGACCAAAATGATCCTCCAATGAGAATTAAGCTAGGAAAGAACATGTGATTTGAGTTTGTCTTATGCCATTTGAATTTCAAAACTTGTCCACCAAGTTCTTTGTTGTTGGTTGCACCGAAAATATGCCAAGGGGAGGGGGGACCATTTCATTTTTATAATCTTTTTTTGCTAGTGCTCCCAAAATGATTTAATTTCCAAGTCTTGCATGCTTAAGCTTAGAGTTTAGGTAAAACACGGATAACGCAAGTAACGAAACGACTAACGGTATCACCAAAAATTATGAAATTTTAAATATTGCTTAAAAACATAAAAACGCGGATATTGCCAAAATACTACAACGTTTGGTGTCCCGGTTCGCTCCCGGAGACTATTCTCAGATAACAACGAAACAACTTCCCGGTTAAACGGTAAAGCTAAACGAAACATTTAAAAATTCAATTACTACACGGAAACGGCTAACTTGATGAACGGAAAATCTCGGGTTGTCACAGATGTGAGTGATTCGGCAAAACAAACTTTCTTGTCATTTTTCCTCGGTGTAACCGCAACTAATTGAGGATCAAAATTATTGATGCTAGGGCAAGTCCTACTTATGTGTGAAAGCAATTCCTGAATGACTTTGGTATACCTAAAGGCAGACTCTAAAAGTGAATCTTGAGGATAATTCGCTTTTACATGTTTGACTATATCCCTAAGGACCAAAGCTTCTTCCTGAGTGTGCTTAATATAGGAGGAGTGAGCAGTCCTTTTATTCAACAATTTAGGTGTGATTGGTTCCACATTATCCTTAGACACTTTTGGATCAACAGAGTGGGTCTCAATAGCCTCCTTATCTAAAGCTTTTCCTTTAAGTTTCCTTAACTCATTTTTTAGGGCTGCTAGGACCAAACCTTGTTCCTGAAGTTTTACATTTAAATTAGAAATTTCCCCAGACTTTATATTGACTTGTTTGATTAACGCATCACATTGTTCTTTTGATTGAACATGTTTTGGTTTAATCGAGTCATAAAGTTGCTTATAAGTCTGTTTCAAATGCTCATTCTCAGCAACAAGTTTTGTCACTCTATGTTCCAATTCAATGTTAAGAGTCTCAATTTCATCCATGTCCATTTTGACTTTACTATCATCCACATTTCCTTTTAAGGACTTAATTTGCTCTTTCAACTTGACAATGACTGTGTCTTTCTCTTGAGACTGAGCTCTCAATTCATTTAATTCAAACAACTGATTAAAACTTGGAGCACTTTGATTTGAAACACTATTTTCCTGTTGAAAAATTTCTTGATTAAGATGAGTATCAACTTCCAAAGAGATGCGGTGTTTTTCAAGAGTTGTGTAACTTCTAAAAAGTTTATCATAAGTCTCTTTATCAATAAAATCCTTTTTGTTGAGAACCTCAGTCTCGAGTTGGAGACACTTTTGACATTCATTCACATTTTCACAAGCATCATTCACAGACAAATTCACAACAGTATTCACAATATCATTATCAATAGCTTGTGCCAAGAGTCATTCATTTTCACTCAAAACTTGATTCATTTTTACTTCAAAAGTTCTGGACTCTAGGCGATGTTGTTTGACAGTCTATTCCATTTGATAAAAGGCAGTTTGGACTTCAGCAAGTTCATCAACCAAGTATTGATTGAAGTTATTGAAGATATCCTTTAATGATTTTATAAATGGAATAATGTCATCTCTAAAACAAGCCTTTGTGTGTTCAAACCCCCACGTGCCTTCAGTGATAGTTGTGGCAGTGGTTCTTTCTTTAACAACCTGATCAAAGCCAGCAAGATGACGTTTAAGCTGTTTCAAGCTTGTATTAACCATACTTACTTTAGGAAGTTCTTTGGGAACCTTGACTTTGTCTGTTGTACTAGAAGGATATGGGTCTGAAGGTGCGACTGAAGTCTCTCTCCAGCAGGCTTGTTCAGCATATAAATTAGATTGTCGAACAAATCGTTTGTCATAATCGTATGTGTGTATGTTAAGAGCAACATAATCAATATGTTTAGTGTTTACTTTCTTTATAGCAACCATTGGATCTTGTTCTTTCAAAAGCATTTTTGAACGACTCTCTTCAACAAGCATTAATGTCTCTTCAGAATCAGAAATCTCAATAGTATCCATGTTAAGAATGACATTACCATCATATAGCTTTGGTTCTAACTCCCGAGCTTTCTTCAGATAGAAAGGTTTTTCAAAACCGATAGCTTGTTTTGTGGAATGGTCATAACAAATCTTAGATTTAGTTAACATATGAACAGTTTGTGCAGATTGACCTCTTTTGAAAATGATATTATCAAGTTGTTTAATTCTCTTTTCTAAAGCAATTTCTCTATCAATATTTCTGTTTTCTTCCTTTTGGAAATCAGTTTTGAGAACAGTGACTATTTTTATTAAAGATTCCTTTTCTTGCATTTGTTCAGAAAGAATTTGCTTAAGACGTTCAATCTCGGAATTTTGTTCATTTGATTCTAAAAAACTTGTTTGAATCTTAATCTCAACATTTTGATTTCTTTCAAAACTCTAACATGTTCTTTATATCTGTCAAGCTCGGCAGTTAATGTATCATTAACGCATTTATTTTCCAGATTAATTTTGGTGCAGGTCATTACTTGGTTTTTCAATTGTTCAACCACAGATAATATCAGGGCATCTTGTTGAGCAGAAGAGTCAGAATTCTGGACAGTTCCTTGTTGTGTTTTACTCAAATACTGAGAATATGGAATGATATTGCTATCACTAGTTATTTTAGTCTCTGTCTGACTCACATCATTAGACTGTTCAGAAGACGTCATTATCTGCTCACTTTGATTGATTATAATATGGGCCATATTATTCGGATTATGTACCTCAGCGAGAGCATCTGAGCCATACTGGGATAGATTAGCCATGAGAGCAAGCTTAGCTGAATTGAGTTCATCACAATCAGAGTCATAAGCATCCAGATCATCAGCTTGATAAGCAGCATTGTGGGTAATGACAGTCTGAGTGGATTGAGTGTCAGAAAGTCCTGGATCTACCAAAAATGTTATCTCCTCTTTATTTAAAACCTGACCATTTGCTTGAGCTTGAACCAGCAACACTTTATCATTGAACCACGACTCATCCCTTTTTCTTTTAGGCTTAGTACACTGCTTGGAAATATGACCCTCCCCTTTACAGTTGTAACAAATAACAGTTCGTTGTTTCCCTGTGTTGCTTCCACTTACTCCAGGAGTGTATTTTCTTGTAGTACCAGCAACATAAGTAGTTTGTCTCCCCTGAACAGGTTGCACAGTTACTTTTCCATCATAGATGGTAGCTTGTTGACGAGGGTTTAACGATGTCCTTAGCTGATAGTTGGTAGCTGGATAACGGGATGTGACAACAGCAATCAAGAATGACATCATATGATTGATAGCATCAATTGGATCATCCCCTTTCTGGAACACTGGAACAATTAGATCAGAGTCTGGTTGGGGAAATTCAGGTTGTTGTTGTTGGTATATTGTGGGAGCATATTCCAATTGTGGGATAGATGGTTGTGGAGAATGAACGTTGTGATAAACGGAGGATTGATACTCATTCGATTGATAAGTAATTGAAAGAGGTGTTGATTGATTGGTTGTGAATTGTTGAGTCCGATAAGGTGTTACAAACTATAAAGACTAATATGGTGAAACATGATGTTAAGGTTGAGAGTTCAGGTAAGTGTGTAGATGAGATTGATAAGCCGGCTGAGTTAATTGGTGAGATGCAACTAAAGCAAGAGGATCGGAGTTACATTTATGCATCAAACGAACTTCATTTACATGTCGTTCATGTTGTTCCGAGTAAGCATGAAGTTGATTAACATTGGTTGTATGCAAGTCTTTGACCAATTTAACATCAGTAACAAATTTGCTCCATTCATCAGGAAGAGTGTTTAAAAACTTGGTATTAACTTGAAATTGCTCCAGTGGCATCTTGTAGATGTTCATATCATTGAGTAGCAGAGTGAACCTCAAGTAGTACTCGTGTAACGACTCTCCTTTCTTGTAGGTAAACTTATTGAATTCATCATACAGCTTGCACTCTTGTTCTTGTTTTGTTAACGACGTTCCTTGCATTAGCAGTTTAATCTTCTCCCAAAGATCCTTGGCTACACGATGTTGACTCATAAGAGCATAGATTTCTGTTGGAAGGCCTTGGAGAATGATATTAATTGCTTTGATGTCACAATCAGCTTGAATGGTTTCAGCGGGAGTGAGTTCAGTATATTCCTTAAGTCTTGTTACACCATCCACAGTGATTGATGGCCAAACGAGTGGACCTTTTTCAACAGAGGCAAGAATCATTCTTCCATGTGGTCTATTCATCATATAAAGTTCCATTCTGCTTTTCCATGAATCATACAAGTGTTTTTCAAGCATCGGTGGTTTATTATCACCCCCCGAGAGAAGTGATTTATCAGCAAGAGTCGTCATTGATAACGTGGTATCAAAAAGATTACAAATTGATCGATCGGTGGTAGAAAGAAATTGTGTTTGGTTATGTGATTGTTGAGTCTTGAAATGAAACTACACGGGATTTTACAATTCTCGACAAAACCGGGAAAACAAGTTAATGTTTCACGGGATTTTACAAGTCAAAGAAATAACCGTATAATTTAGAAATTAAGAAATTTGGGTTTTACTTGTTCGGTTACCAAAGAAACTTCTAGTTTAAAAAATTAACTGGTTCGGTCCTGTCTAGTTCGATCCTAGCTAGTTCGGTTGTCACTGGTTCGGTCCTAGCTAGTTCGGTTGTCAAAGTAATTAGCTCGTTCGGTTCCCAAATAAGGTTAGCTAGTTCGGTTCCCAAAGTATTTAGCTCGTTCGGTTCCCAAATAAGATTAGCTAGTTCGGTTCCCAAAGTAAACAGCTCGTTCGGTTCAAACTATGGTAATCTAGTTCGGTTCTACTCGTTCGGTTCCAACACTAGTAATCTAGTTCGGTTCTCCTCGTTCGGTTCCAACACTAGTAATCTAGTTCGGTTCTCCTCGTTCGGTTCCAACACTAGTAATCTAGTTCGGTTCTCCTCGTTCGGTTCCAACAACTACGAAACTCAAATTTTCAAAACTCAAAAAAACACAATTTTTAATGGTTTTTAGCAAAAAATTCTTGTACAACTAGTGTTACTAACCCTATAGGAACAATAAAAATGAAAACTTTAAGGTTTTTAAGCCAAAAAATTTGAATCACTATTTTGCTCTTTGTAAAGGTTTTTGAACACAAATCAAACACAAAAAAACTAAACACACCACTCCATGGCTCTTGATACCAATTGTAGAATACTAGTAATCATATGATAAAAAAAAAAAAAAAAAAAAAAAAAAAAAAAAAAAAAAAAAAAAAAAAAACCAAGAACAAAGTGAGAATGTGGTTAGGAGTGTTAGAAGAGATTGGATGGAAAATAGATGAATTGCATAAAATGGAATATGGAAAAATGGAACAACCAACCCTCTCCAAGCTAGGATAGGGCTTATTATAGTACCATATAGTGGCCTGGGGGGGGGGGGGGGGGGGGCCCATGGGTTCTAATGGGCTTCCCATGGGTCTTGGGCCGGACTAGATTACTAATCTAATTAAGACATAAACTATGAGTAAAGACTATTACAACTTGGAAGTGACCGACACTTTTTGTGTTTCCAACAAAACGCAACGCCAAATCGCAACCAACCAAAACGCAGGCTTGAATCTTAATACCCAAAACGTAACATCAAAACGCAACATCAAAATGCAACAGTTGTGAACCAAAACGCAATATGGTTTTTGTCATTTTCATCAAAACGCAACCAAGAAACATGAAACCCAGTTTTGTTGCTTGTCTTTTAAGCACAAAAAAACATATGGAACCAACAGATTTGAACCAAAAATGAATCAGAAATATTATAATAACTTGTTCATGACTTTTTCCACAAGAAAAAACAAAAAAAATGAATGAACAGTAACATGAACAGGATGAACAATATCCGAGACATGAACAACAAATACATGATACATTACACCCCTGCAGCTCTGATGCCAATTGTTATCCCTAAAGATTCACATAACAAGAGACATGATCCGGAGGTCGGGGAGGATTGAACAAATGTTTAGCCATATTATTTAGTGAGAGAAAGGGAAGATGTGTGTTTTCTAGAGAGAGAAACACACACACCTTATTACAAGTATTATTATCCTCACCCCTCCATGGAAGTATGGAGGGGATATATATAGGTCTTGACTCTCTAAACTATCATAACTAGACATTTTAAGTCCCTGCGAGTCTTGCCTATTTAAACTAATATAATTCTGTATTAGCCGACATATTTTAAGGCTAACAAAGAGTGTTATAGATCGATTCCTTTAACCTATGTTATCATCTAAAGGTAATGAACGAAGTTTTATGATTACCTTAGCAAGAATAACATTGGAAATCAAAATCACATGAAGCGATCTGTAGCTAGTTTGCGTGACTGTGTGTGTGTGTTTTTATGTTTGACTGAAAAATGATATTTTGACCAAATAATCAAACCGCTACCTATTTAAACTAATACTTTGGAATATGGCAGCTTCAGTCCCTAGGCTTTCTAACTTCTTTTAATTCCTGGTTTAAGTTTTTCTAAGGTTAATTGACTTTGAGAAATGGCCGTTTTAGTCCCTATTGTTTATAAAATCTAGGAGACACATAGCAGATTGCATCTAAGTCCCTAAACTTTCTAACAAATGACAATATTGGCCCTTTGAGTTAAAAATAATTAACTCCCCCTCAAATTATAACCCCGTATTACTACAAAACCTTTTCCAATAATTGTAGGATATGATCTAGATACCTGTTTGATGCAATAAACTTGAAATTATTACCCCGTATTACTACAAAACCTTTCCCATTAATTGTATGATGTGATCTAGAAACCTGTTTGATGTAATAAACTTGAAATCACTCTCCCCCTCAAACAATGACCCATTTTCTATTTAAAGAGTTGTAGTCATTGTTTGAGTTGAAAAATTTATTTTGAAAAACCTGATTTGGTGAATTTCCAACAACACTTTTCCACCGTGATTAACACAAATAAATTTTGAAGAATCAATTAAGAAGAAAATTATTTGGTTATAAAAGGAAGACTTCTCTTCCGGTTAAGAAAGAATGCACTGAAACGTACATTAATCCTTGGATTCACGGATATTAAGTAATCCGTGCCTGGGAAAAATTAATTACCCGTTGTTAGGAACAACTGTCTTTTTGGCGACATGCATTCCTCAAAGTGAAAAGCGGGTTGCAGTCAAAAATAGCTGCAAGCCATTAAGACATGTTTTAAAACAGCTTGAACTTCCGCCCGAACTTCATTTAAAGACCCGTGTCATTAGTGAATGATATTTCTAGGTCCGTAAATATTATTGATTTACAGAAGACATGTCTTGAAAAATATTTTTTGGTATTTTCTATTTTTCTTATTTTTATGGTTTTTGTAGGTTTTATATTTTTGTATTTTGTTTTTGTGTGTAATTATATACAAATATACATACAATATATGAAGACCATCCTTTACACATCTTCTCCTTCCAGAATACGTTTAAAGGTTTCCGGAGTCATACTCTTCATACCAAGACGCGGGGAGTAGGAATTCGAACTGCTCTCTTAGTAACGCCTTGGTGAATATGTCCGCATGCTGATAATCCGTCGTCACGAAGTACAATTCAACCACACCCTTCTTAACTTGCTCCCGATTGAAATGGTGTCGTATGTCAATTTGCTTGGACCGGGAGTGTTGGACATTATTGCAGCAAAGAGCAATGGCACTGCGGTTATCACAATACAGGGGAATCTTATTGAAGGCAAAACCGTAGTCTATAAGCTATGACCTCATCCAAAGTATCTGAGCACGGCATCCAGACATGGAAATGTATTCAGCCTCTGTGGTTGAGATCGTAGTGCTCTTCCGTTTCTTTGATGACTAGCTGACTAATTTATCTCCAAGGAACTGAGCACTTCCTGACGTACTTCTTCGTGTGTCTTGACAACCTGCATGGTCTGTATCTGCATAGGCCGTTAGTGCTATAACGGTGTCTTTTGGATACCAAAGTCCCTGATTAATGGTTCCTCTAAGATACCGAAAGACTTGTTTAAGTGCTTTAAGGTGCTTTTTGCTAGGCGATGTCTGATACCTAGTACACATGCATACAGTGAATACAAGGTCGGGTCTGCTGGCAGTGAGGTACATTAAGAAGCCGACCATACTACAAAATTGAGTCTGGTCAACTGGAATCCCTAAAGGGTCCTCATCCAGTTTAAGTCGATCCACCATGGGTGTATCAACAGGGTCACACGAATCCATCCCAAAATTCTTTAAGATTTCTAGAGCAAATTTTGATTGATTAATAAAAATGCCTCCGGGTTTTTGAGAAACTTGTAATCCTAGGAAGAAAGACATGTGTCCCATCATTGACATTTGGAATTTAGAACTCATCTCATTGGAAAATATGTCACATGCTTTAGGTTCGGTCGAGGCAAATATAATATCATCTACATATATTTGAACAAGAATAATATGTTTGCCTGTTTTCTGAGTGGATAATGTCTGGTCAACTGCACCCTTAGAAAACTTATTGTCCAGAAGAAACCATGACAGGGTGTCATACCATGCCCGAAGAGCCTGTTTTAAACCATACACAGCCTTCTTCATGTGTCAGAAGGACTGGAATCAACGAACCCTCTGGTTAACTAACATAAGCTTCTTCCTTCAATTCGCCATTAAGGAATGCTGTCTTGACATCCATTTGATAGATGGTCATGTTTTTACTGGCAGCATTGGCGATGAAGATTCTTATAGCCTCGATGCATTCAACCGGTGCAAAGGATTCCTCGAAATCAATTCCCTCCTCTTGTCGATATCCCTTGGCCACCAACCTTGCCTTATTTTTCAGAACATCACCGTACTCATTAAGCGTAACTTTGTAAATCCACTTGAGAGCAATAATCATGACGTAATCTGGTCGTGGTACTTATCTCATACTTGAAGCTGATCAAATTCGTGAATCTCATCTTGCATGGCTTGAAACCATCAATCTTCAGTAATGGCAGATTTGAAGTCTTTGGTTTGACTTTGACAGTACAGAAGTTATACAAGCCCACAAGGCATCTGTTGCAAGTTGTTTTCTGGTGGATATCGGCCGATAGGGATTGCCAATGACATTATCAAGCGGGTGATCCTTGCTCCATTTCTCGAGATGATGACGTGGTTGAGTGAATTGAGTTGATTCCAATGAACTAACATCCCCGGATGATGATGCTTCAGAACTAGGTTCTGGAGCAAACACGTTTACGAAGGGATCGTTGTCAACAGGAGCAAAAGGATTATCTTCAATGATAGTAGATCCAACAGCAACACCTGTTTTAACATGAGATTGTAATGCAAAATGACAATGAATTAAACTTGGAGAAGGTGCATCTTAATCAATGGTAGTAGAAGAAAGTGTACCAATTGAATTGACTGAAACCGGAACTGCTGGAGCAAGAGAAACTGGTCTTTCATCACGAGGAGGTTCTAGGTATTCATCTAATATTGGTTGGAATAAAATCTCCAGTTCTTTATTTGTTGGGGGTACAGACGGTACCGCAAGGACCGGATTAGGTACAAGCCCTGAACTTATCTGTCCAGGCATCAGAAACATAGGAGCGGGTCCTGTACTGAGACGCACAGGAGCCATTGGCTCAGAAAGCTCATCGAATTAAACATGAATAGTTTCCATGATTTTTTGGGTTCTTTTGTTGTAGATTCTATAACCCTTCCTGCTTGGTGTAGAGAACCAACGATAATTTCTAATAACATTATTGGTTGTCTCATTTCCAAGATCTTTTGCTGTCATTCATAGGGTAACAAAGAGCACCAAAGACTCGAAAAAAGGTAATATTAGGCTTCTTATCATGCACCAGCTCATATAGGGTTTTTGTTAAAATAGTGGATATGAGGATCAGTTTTTGGTGTAACAAGTAGTAGCAATAGCTTCTGCCTATGGAAACATCGGAGCCTTATAAAATATCAGTATTGTCCTAGCAGACTCCACAAGAGTACGGTTTCGTCTTTTGACAACGCCGTTTTGCTGTGGAGTCCTTAGAACTAATTTTTGGTGAAAAATGCCGACACTATCATAATATTTAGTCAGAATTTGATTGATAAATTCGGTGCCATTATCGATACGGATGTATCTAATAGTTTTGTTGAGACCGACTTGTATTTGCTTCAGAAAGTTGATGACGAACTCTGGGGTTTCATCTTTCGATCTTAAAAACTTGACCCAAGTAAACCTAGAATAGTCATCAACGATGACTAAATGTATTTCTTCTAATTAATTGTTTGCACTTGCATTGGTCCACATAAGTCTATATGCAGGGTATGAAGAACTTCCAAGTTTGTGTTTTTAGCTTTGGATGTGTGGGTATGCTTTTACTCTTTCCTAGTGACATGCGAGCAAAGATGATCTTTTTTCAAATTTTCAATCAAGGGTAAACCTCCTTGCTAAATCATTTTCTTGCAAGTCAAAGATGGTACCCGAAGTTCAGTGGTTTACACGACGATGCCATAAACCAGATTTGTTCTTGGAGCATTGGACACAAGAAGATTTGGGGAGACTTCACTTATGTCTTAACTGAGAAGGTGTACAAATTAGAACCACGAGATTTAATTAATTCAACACCATCAGTATCGTGAACATAACATGAGTGCTTCCTGAATGCAACTTCAAGATCAGAATCACAAAATTGTCCGACAGAAGAACAGATTGTGTCCCAGTCCTTCCACATAGTATACCCTAAGATCACACTATCACAAACACGTAATCTCTAAACCTCATGATACACCAAAGGGTCATTCCGAATCTAACTATCCGATGAACTTTTTCATGAAAATTCTTAAGTGTGAGCGATCCCCCGTCATAATGTTTTGAGCATCCTAAGGTACCAAATACCAAAAACACTGATAAGACCTGCATTTGAAAACAGATGAAGATGGAGAGTTTGGAAAGTTAGATCCCCAATCTTGGTTGGGGTCTAGTTGGTTAACATAAGTAATATTAGTAGCAATTGCCTGATTCGTAGGTAGAGTGGGAATGCTAACGGGAACTGCCTGGTACTGTTGGTTTCTACGTTGGTATCAAGTTAATGGTTTTTGAGATGTGTGACTTAATTTCCCAGTTATCATAGTATTATTAGCACTAATGTTTTTAGTTTTCTTAGCAGGCACTACGTTGGATTTAGTGAGCCTAGTTAAAGGGCACTGTTCTCCTAAAGTGAATTTCCTTCCCGTGGGCTTCCATTGATAACCGACATTGGTAAGTAGTTTTCCTGTTGCTTTCCAAACATTCTTAACTTGCTTAGGTTTCCAAACCTTCATAACTTAGCTCATAACATTCATAACAGATGGGGATGCATGCACAGAATTCAAATAATTAACCACACACATATCATGATTTGCCAAAATAAAGCATTTGTTACATGTTTTGCAAACAGAATGAGAAATTTGAATTAATTACAGCACGCTTAAAGCTAATACTAGAATTAACACGATTAGATTTCTTCCAACTAGATTTATTTGTCCTATGGGTGTTCTTCTACTGTCTTCTTGTTGTTACTTTTAGCTGGTGTTATGAAAATATGGAAAAATGGAACAACCAACCCTCTCCAAGGCTAGGAGAGGGGATTATATAGTACCTATAAAGGCCGGCCCATGGGCTCTAATGGGCTTCCCATGGGTCTTGAGCCGGACTAGATTACAAATCTAATTAAGACGTAGACTACGAGCTAAGACTATTACAACTTGGAAGTGCCCGACACTTTTCGTGTTTCTAACAATCTCGTTGATTGAAGTCTTTTGGACAAGTGCCAATCACATATTCTAATAGTTCCTGAGAGTGTTTGGTGTAAAGGCAACCATATGCAAGTGATCTATCTAACGGTCTTTCAACTTTGGTTTCCTCTACTATCTCGCGAATAGTTTCAACACTTTCCTTAAGATGCTTGAGATAATCTAGATGAACTTCCTTATTCTTCCTATTGCGAGGGGGAATTGGTTCAACATCTATGGCATACTTACCCGGTGCAAGAACTCTTAGTTTTAAAGGATTAGTGGTGACACTTTGCATTTTATTATGTATTTGGACTTTCAGATTCTCATTTTTAGTTAACAGAGCAGTTGTCTGTTCGATATGCTTAGCACGCGTGATCTTTATAGAATCATACAGTTCCTTGTAATGCTGCTTAATCTTTCCATTTTTTGCCCTAAAAAGCTCATTTTGTTCTTGAAGAGTGGTGACTTTTTTAGTTAATTGAGTGATCTGAAAATCTAAGGCCCTGAAATCAAGTATACAGTCTGCTTCACTACGGGTCTCCTTTAGTTGAGAGATTTGCATTTTCAATTTTTTGATGATGTTGTCCTTTCCTTGAAGGGAAGCTTTCATTTTTCTGATTACAAAGACTAAGTCAAAATCAGGAGTTTCTCTAGCGGGTGGAGGTGGGTTATTTCCAAAACTTTCTTTAAGGTTTTGATACTTTAGCTGCAGGTTTAAGTGATTTACCTCAAGATTGGAAAACCGGTTTATTAATTCATTATGATCATCTATTTGAATCTTATCCCGTAATTTAGAAAGCTCTACTTCAAGTTCCAAACAACGTGCTTGAACGACAGTATGGGCATCATGCATTTCAGTAAATCTAGATACAGTAAGCTCAGAATTCGTTGTAATATAAAACACATCTTTGGATAAGTAGTCAGCAATTAAATTATCATTTGCAATAAGAAGGTTTTTCCTCTCAATCTCAGCATGCTTCTCGTGGGCAACATTCTGGTCAAAAGCGTTGCGGGTGTATTTGGTGGATACATAGTCAACGCTTTGATTGGTCGTGAAGCTTTAGTCTGCTCCTTGAGAGCTTCTGCTTTCA